>JASDQU010682647.1:141032-153300 GCA_032191745.1 Picea mariana | reverse complement strand
AGGAGGACACTACGTAGGGAAAGAAAAAGCACAAAAGGTGCTTAGAAGTGGCATTTGGTGGCCTACCTTACACAGAGATACTAAAGACTATTACAAATCTTGCGATGTATGCCAAAGAGATGGGAAACCTTCCAGAAGGGATGAAATGCCACTAGCACCATAGCTGACCCTACAAGAATTTGAGAAATGGGCCATTAATTTCGTGGGACCTATAAACCCACCAGGAAAGCGCACAGGAGAAAGGTACATAATTACAACAACAAAATACTTGACCAGATGGTCCGAAGAAAAAGAAGTTAAGGAATGTAGTGCAGATACAACTATGTGCTTCATATTTGATGACATCATAACCAAGTTTGGATGCCCAAAGATCATTATGAGTGACCAAGGCACACATTTCATAAATAAAACAATTGAAGCCATGACTGAGGAATTTACATTCCATCACCAGAAGAGCACGCCTTACCATCCACAAGAAAATGGGATAGTGGAAGCATTCACCAAGATCTTGGAGACAGCGCTGATGAAGATTTGCAGTGTGAACAGGGATGACTAGGATTTAAGAGTACCAACAACACTATGGGCCTATAGAACCACTTGCAAGAAGTTAACAATGTAGACCCCTTTTAAGTTAGTATATGGTATCGAATTTGTTGTCCCAATGGAATACCTGGTACCAAGATTAAGAATTGTTGCCTTTACATATATGAATGATACTAGCGTTGTTCAAGAGAGGCTTACACAGTTGGTCAAATTGGAGGAAGACAAATTTGTTGTAGGATTTCATCAGCAGGTGAAAAAGGAAAGAGAGAAGGCCTACCATGACTGGCACATCAAGAATAAGGCATTCAAGAAAGGTGATCTAGTACTGGTATACGACAGTAATTTCATAAAGCATCCTGGGAAGTTCAGAATGCATTGGCTCGGGCCATATGAGATCGCCTATGTTACAGAAGGAGGAGTTGCGTAGTTGAATACCTTGAAGGGAGAATGGAAGGAAGGATTAGTGAACAAGAGCGGGTTGAAATTTTACTATGACAACCAACTACCCCAAATATCTAATTAAAAGAATAAGGAAAAGTGTCCAGGTACTAGGTGCAGTTGAAACTGGGTACCAGACATAGAAAAGATAGTCTACAAAAGGAAGGAGAGGAGGCATAGAGCAGAAATAAGAGGCTGCATTGCATAGTCTAAAGTCAAAGTAAAATAGAAAGGTCAGATTTGAAGTGCCTCAGGATGAGTCACATGTGAGTGTTGGGGGCCTGTTGGCCCTTGATTAGGGAAGCAAGTGAAGAACAAGGGAGAAAAGGAAAAATGCGAACTTCACGGAAGACATAGTGACTGTTACTGGGTCGAAGTGAGCAAAAAAGAAAAAAAGAAGGAGCGAAGTTCGAGAAAGCAAGCCATTGGATGAGGATATGGAGGATGACAGGTAAGAAAGAAATAAGGATCATGGACAACTCAAAAAGAGGAAAAATCCATCATTAGATGCTTTGGATCACCACATGAGAAGGAAGGAAAGATAGGTTGGCGAAGCCCTGAAAATGCGAGTCAAGTTGACCTAGGGTTTTAGACACCTAGGGTTTTGGTATCTAAGGTTTTGACACCTAGGTTTCGACCTAAGGATGTCGGTGAGTGATTGTAATGTATAAATAAGAACCTATATGAGGGAAGAGGGTTGGTTCGAGTTCATGGGATCTAGTTGGTGTTATGTTGTTGTCTTTGTCATTATGTGATTGAGTGGGTAATACTGTGTGAGAGAGAAGAGATAAGAGTGTGAGCCTTCTGGTATTGTAAGAAATTTATCTAGGTGAAAATATCAAGTCCTACAGCTAGGTGCACATGAAGGGGAGAGATAGAGAGGAGAAGAAAGAAGATCTGCTAGCTAAGAGCATAGATAGGAACTGTATGCGTCATCTTAATACATTATAAAATACAATTATGTGGACGTAGCCCTAGAGAGAGGGTGAACCACGTATATTTTGTGTTATGTATGATTGATGCTCTATTCTTGTCATTTGATACACTATTATTGCAATACTATGGTAGATCTGATAAGATGTACGGAATAGATCTAAGCTGATAAGTGATATATGCATGCTGTATTGTTCTAGTGTTGGATCCACTTGATAGTTCCCTTGGTTTTAGACATCTTTGTCCTACAACCTCCCCATAGCTACTTTGGGTGAGCCTGCATCTTCTTTGCAGGTGTAGCCGAAAGGGCCAGTAGTTAGGGCTTGTTGGTGAACTCTTGGAGCTGAACCCTAGGTCTGCCCCTGTGCCAACAAAGGTCAAAGTAGTCAAAGTGTTTTAAGAGATTTTAGAAGGTAAATAATAAAGTGAATTGATGAGTGTACTATAATTCAAAGTGAATACAAAATAAATGATTTAAAAAACAAATTTAATGGAGAAATTAGAAGTGGGTTAACCCTAACGTAAGGAAAGTGGACAAAGTGACCAAGAAGATGTTTTTAAGGAAGCTACTTGGAGAGTATAAATAAGAGGCAAGGCTCTCTCATTTCAGACACACTTGAGCATATTGAATACCTATAGGTGTCTGAGGTAACCAAAGGATATCTAATCCAAATTTCTGAGGGAAGGTGAAGAAAAGAAGGCCAAAATTTAAGGAAGGATAAATTCTTTTGATGATTCTTTCTAAGGTATGTTATTTACAGGGCATCTCACCATTTTTGCAATAATTTTTTTTCTAAAATGATTTAGACCATGAAATTTATATTCCATTGAGGAGACATATCCAGGTATCTTTGGTAAAAAATTCATCTTGTGGGTCATTATATATTTGGAGTTAAACTCCGTGGAAAATAGGGTTTGTGGCTAGTTCTGAAACTAGTCAAAAACAAGTGTTTCGGGTGAAAATGTCATAAATTATTCATAACAGATCCAAATTTAGTAAGACCAAATATATTGGTTATATTATAGTATGTAGTATGTTTTGTAATAGTTTCATATATATTCAACAAATATTCTATGCAGAGAACTCTCTACAAGGTATCTCTCTAGAATAAGCCAAAATTCAACAAGGTATGTCATTTTTGCTATAACTACTTTTCTGAGAGGTTGCAAGTAGTGACACCTGGAGTAATTGTATAAAACACACTGAATAACATTGTGTATCAATTTCATATCTTTATTCATTACAGGTACAAATTTATGATTATTTATAGTTAGGGTTGTTGACTAATCCAAAACTAGTCATGTGAGACTAAAGAAAAGTTTGATGTAAATGTTAGTATCTTATTGTTTAAAGTTAAGGAAGGCTTGCAGGTATGTGATCATATAAACCAGGTCTATTACAGAGTTATAAATCATATTTGGATGATGAAATTGATGACGGATTTTGGTTGAGGTACAAGTTTGGTACATGGTTGAGACAAGTAGTTGATGAGTTGGCACATACATGAGGTGTATAGTTGATGATGTTGGTACATATTGATGAGTCATAGTTGATGAGTATTTGACACATGATTGGTACATATTTGGTACATGGTTGGTTTCACTTTTTTATGGTATAGTTTGATTACATATTTTTTGATACAGGTTGGTGCATGGTTGATGCACTTGTTTATGGTACAGGTTGATGCATGGTTGATGCACTTGTTTATGGTATAGGTTGATTACATGTTAAGGTATAGGTTGATGCATGCTTGATGCATGGTTCAGGTTTATTGGTATAGGTTTACAGAGGTATATCTCATAGTGATAGTGTGACAGTGGTTCCATCATTATACTTCTACTTCAGAGCTGTTGGACAGGGCAAGGATAGGTGATTGTAGGAACCTTATGGTTGTAGCTAGAGAACATAGGGGGTTGTATCCTCCTTCTGGTTGTAGCCAAATAATTGGGGAGTTGGAGCTTCCCTCACGTTGTAGCCTAAGAAACTAGGTGGTTGGAGCCTCCTTCCAGCTGCAGTTGTAAAACAAAGGAAGTTGGTGCTTCCAATGAATCTAATTCTTCAAGACATATGAGAAAAATCATTTCGTGCTTTTCTCCTGATTTGGGTTTCCACATAAAACACTGGTGTACTATGTATGTGTGTGATTGTTCATTTCTTATTTCTCATTATTGGATAATAATTCTACATTGATATAACACTTGGATTATTTGAAGAAAAAGGATTATAATTATGCTATTACTGATTCACCCCCTCTCTCAATAATCCAACAATTGGTATCTGAATAGGTTCCTTAAGAAATCAGTTTAACCACTGAAAGGTAGATCATGGAGAGTACCAACTTGTATAAAAATGGAATACCACAGTTTGATGGACATAAGTATGATTTTTGGAGAATAAGGATGAAAACATATATACAGGCACAAGGATTTCAAGTTTGACAATCAATTGTAGATGGATACACAACACCAACAATTCCACCAACAAATGACAAAGAAGTGAAACTCGGTGAGAATAATTACAAAGCCAAAAATGCACTTTTGAATGGTCTCAGTGATATAGTATTCACCAAAGTTTCACATTGTAATTCCTCTAAAGAGATTTGGGACAAGCTTCGAAATATTTATGAAGGAGATACAAAATTCAAAGCAGCAAAGCTTCAAACGTACAGAGGTCAGTTCGAACAACTAAAAATGAAGGAAGATGAGAACATTGCAAGCTACTTCTTACGAGTCGATGAAATAGTGAATGCAATCATAGGATTGGGAGAATAAATCAAAGAATCTGTAATTGTTCAAAATGCACTAAGATCTCTTCCTATGAGATTTAACCCTAATATATTAGCACTAGAAGAAAGATCGGATCTAAACTCAATAAGCATGGATGAACTGCATGGAATCTTCACAACATATGAAATGAGAAATGAACAAGAAAATCCAGATGTAAAAGAAGCAACCTTCAAAGAATCCAAAAGATCAAAACAAAAGAAAAAGGAACAAGAAGAATATAGCAACATCCGTGATGTCTCGGAAGATGATGAAGAAGTGGCCAACTTCGTCAAAAGATTGAACAAGGGAACCAACGATAGGTATAGAGATAATCTTCCTTTATTTTTTTTTAATTGTGATGGTATTGTTCATTTTTCTAACAAATGCCCTCATAAGAAAAAATGGAAATGATGAAGGTTACTGAAAAGGAAAACACACATATAAAGAAAAAATAACTACAAAGAAAGTTTTCAAGAAAAACTTATGAACCAAAGAATAAATCTCATCATCAGATAAAGAAGAAGTCAGTGACAATGAGACAGGAAGAGTTCTATTCATGGCAGTAAAAGACTCTGACAAAGAAGACTCCGAAGAAGAATATGAAGAAGCTGAAGAGGAATATGAATAAGTCAAAGAATAAATTGAAGTAGAAGTTGACTATCGAGAAGAATTAATGTGTTCCATAGAAGTTATCAGAAGAGAAAAGAAGAAAAACAAGAAACTACAAGGAAAACTAGACAAGAAAAATGATACTCGAGAACTAGAACAAATGATCACAAAATTGAAGGTTCAAATAGAATAAGATAAAAGAATTGATGAATCACTCAAAGAAAATATAGAAGAAAAGGACAAGATCATTGGAAACTTGGAAGCAGAGATTGTCACACTAAGAAATGATATTCAAAAGAAAAATATGTAGAATAGCTCAAAAGTTTTGGATGATATTATTAGTAGTAAAAAAAATTGTTTTGACAAGTCCAAACTTGGATATAATCAGACAGAAAATGGATCAAGCTCCAAAACAACAAAGCAAGAAACATATCCAAAAGGTTATGCAGAAACAATCAAAGGGGATAAGAAGATATATAAGGAATATTACAGGGACACTCCTCCACCAAGAAGATTCATATTTCAGAATCAACAACAGACATATAGGCCTCAAGAAGAAGAAGGATTCATAAGAGCACCTCCTTTCAGAAGATCTTCAACTCCCAGGCATCAAACTATATTTTTTGGTTTATGTTATGCATGTAATAATTTTGGACATAAAGCTGTGAATTGCAGAGCTAACAACATGAACAATAACAACTCTGAGAGTCATACACAAAGGGGTTATTCAAGAAGACCTAGTGAAACACAGAGAAGAAGTTACAATAGGTTTGAATCTTTGAGCACTGAAGTGGAATGTTAAAAATGTAACAATTTTGGACACATGGCCAAATATTGCAGAATGACAGTCCTTCCTAAAGAACCTCAATAGAATAACAATAATCACAGACATGAACCTTAAAAAATGACATGGATAAGAAAGCAAGATCAGTATAGCAATGAAGAATGCACAATTTCTCTAACAACTAAGCAGAAGAAACGCAGTTGGTATGTTGACAGTGGAAGTTCAAAACACATGACAGGTGATAGAGACAAGTTTCTTACATTACGAAAGGAAATAGATGGACCAGTCTCCTTCGGAAATGATGATTCGGCCAAAATCATTGGAAAAGGCATATTTTGAATTGCGAACAAGAATGAAAAGGAAGAAAATGTTCTACTAGTAGAAGATATGAAACATAATCTTCTAAGTATGAGTCAAATGTGTGACCAAGGTCATAAAATTACTTTCGATTCACAAAAGTGTGAGATAAGAAAAGAAGGTTATGGGAAATTGGTCACTACAACTGCAAGAACTTCAAGCAACATATATGTGTTAAGTGAAATTGGAAATGAAAAGTGTTGTCTAGGAAAGGAAGATGAAAGTTGGCTATGAAACAAAAGAATGGGGCACATACAATTTGATAACTTTGTCAAAGTCAGCAAAAGAGAAGCAGTCAGAGAAATTCCCTAGATCACGAAACCAACTAGCACTTTATGCAAGCATTGTCAACAAGGAAATCAAACAAAGAACAGGTTTAAATCAAAGGAATATTCAACGACAAGACCATTGGAAATTGTGCATACTGATCTAGTTGGACCAACTAAAACAAAGGATTTAAAAGGTGAGAAATACTTCATGTTATTGGTTGATGATTATACAAGAATGACTGTAGTTTTCTTTCTCAAGAATAAGTCAGAAGCTTTGAAAAATTCAATATCTACAAAGAAATTGTTGAAAATGAAATGGATTCAAAAATCAAATGCTTGAGATCTGATAATGGAGGAGAGTTCACCTCAAAGGAATTTATGGACTACTACAACAATCATGGAATGAAAAGGCAATTCTCCATTGTTAGGACGCCTCAACAGAATGGAGTTGTTGAAAGAAAGAACAAGACAGTATAGGAAATGGATCGAACAATTTTAATGGATTCGAAATTGATAGATGTTTTTTGGACACAGGAAGTGCATGCAATAGTTCACATTCAAAATAGGTTAATTCTCAAAAACAACACTGACAAAACTTCTTATGAACTATGGAAAGGAAGACCAGCAAATGTAAAGAAATTCAGAGTTTTTGGAAGCAAATGCTATATCAAAAGAGAATATTGTGAAATGGAAAAGTTTGACTCTCATGTGGACAAAGGAGTACTTTTTGGTTACTCAAGTACAAGGAAAGAATACAAGTTTTACAATCTAAGATTGAACAAAGTTGTGGAAAGCATCAATGCAACAGTTGATGAAACAGGTAGACTAGAATAAAAGGAAGAAAATGAATCAATGAAACAACCCTTAGAAGAAGAAGCAGAAGATGAAAAAGAAGTATAAGAGGAAGATGAAGAGAATTCGACAGAAGCAGAAGAGAAATTTCAGCAAGTGTCTCCAAAGACACCCAGTAAACGAGTACAGAAGAATCATCCTTCAGATCAGATTATTGAAAACAAAGATGTAGGAGTTGAGACTAGAAGAAGAATCCATTCACCAGAACAAACACACCTAGTACTCTTATCTACAATTGAACCAAACTGTTTTGAAGAAGCCAGCAAGGATGAATATTGGAATAAGACCATGGATGAAGAATTGGATCAAATAGAGAAAAATGACACTTGGGAATTGGTTCCAAGACCAAAGAATAAGAATGTGATCGACACAAAGTGGGTCTTCAGGAATAAATTGAATGAAAATGGACAGGTTACAAGGAACAAATATAGATTGGTGTGTAAAGGATATGCACATGTTGAAGGAATCAAATTTGAAGAGACATTTGCCCCATTTTCCAGAATGGAAGAAATCTATTTGCTTTTAGCTTATGCATGCTCCAAAAATATTAAAATGTATCAAATGGACATAAAATCATCTTTTCTCAATGGGGAACTTGAGGAAGAAGTATACATTGAACAAACAAAAGGATTTCAGTTTTCAGAAAACACAGATTATGTGTGTAAATTAAAGAATGCATTGTATGGTCTAAAACAGGCTCCTAGAGCATGGTACTCTAGACTGGATAAGTATTTGCAACATGCAGGGTTCAGAAAAGGAAGTGCAAACAACAACCCCTACATCAAGGTAAGTCAAGGTAATATTTTATTAATTGAATTTTATGTTGATGATATTAATTTTGGTAGTGATGATGACAGGTTATGACAGAAATTTGCAAAAGATATGCAAAATGAATTTGAAATTTCGTTACTTGGAGAACTATCCTTCTTTATGGGACTTCAAATACACCAAAGAAACCAAGGAATTTTTATTTCTCAAACCAAGTATATCATAGAAATGCTAAAAAGGTTCGGTATGGAAGATTACAAACTAGTTATCACTCCCATGCAAACCAGTTGCAAGTTGAGCAAAGATGATTATTTGAAGTCTACAGATAAGAGGCAATACATGTCAATGATTGGAAACCTACTATATGTGACAACATCCAGACCGGATGTAATGTAGGTAGTTGGACAGGTGGCATGATTTCAAGAAGCACCAAAGAAATCACATGTATTAGTAGTGATGAGGATTTTCAAATATCTCAAAGGAACAGAAGAGTTTGGATTATGGTATCCAAAAGGAAAGGGTCTATCACTTATTTCCTACACAGATGTAGATTGGGTAGGTTGTATTGATAACCGACGAAGCACCAGTGGAGCAACATTCTACTTGGGTGAGTTTTAAGTATCATGGATAAGAAAGAAACAATCATCAATATCCTTATCTACAGTCGAGGCAGAGTACATTGCAACAACATCATGTTGTACACAGGTTCTTTGGATGAAACAAATTTTGATAGATATACAGATTGAGTATGATGAGCCCATTCCAATCTATTGTGATAATACAAGCACCATCAATATCTCAAAGAATATGGTAATGCACTCCAAGATGAAGCACATTCCAATCAAGTGTCACTTTTTACAGGAACATATTGCATAAACGAACATCAGAGTTGAGTATGTGGGCACAAAAGAACAACTGGCAGACATCTTTACAAAAAACTTCCACGAGAAGCCTTTGAGTATCTTCACCAAAGACTCAGAGTTATTTCTTGATCTGGATTTATGTAGGAACACAATGAAATACAGAAATACACATAAATGCAGAGATGCAGCAGAAATAAGACTTCATTTCATTAATAACAAATGACTGAAATATGCTTACAGACAGAATGGAAATAAACTAGCTAGGGCGCTGGTAGCTTATCTCTGAGAAGAGATGTGGCTGCTACTCGCATCCGTGAGAAGATTATTACAATGAGGCTCTAGAGGCATTTTTACAATAGATGAGAATTCCAAAAGTCATAGACATCCAAAAACCTAATCCTAGGAGATGAAGCGCCAAAAGTCACGTGGGCCCCGTTTGGGTAAGTTAGTACATCAAATTCCAGGGGTCGTAACTTTTGCATACGATCTCCGTTTTAGGCGTGTGATAGCTCGTTGGAAAGGTATCATCGAGGAGATTCATTTTGGGGGATCAATAATTTTTTTGGCTATCATTGAGAACTTTGATCTCAAAAAAACTTCATTTAGGCCCTCAAAATGGCCCCGGAAGTTAAAACCTGCTAAAAATAGTAAATTGCCAAAATTGCCAGAAAACTGTTTTGAGCCAGTTGGAAAAGGTGGGTGGCCATTGATATCCACCTGGATCATTCCTCCCTCCTTAGGAAGAAATGGTCCCCATTGCGTTGAGTTCCTCCATGAGATGAGGAAACTTCTACTGAACTTGGTCCCTAGTGAGCCATTTGCCTTGGTGAAGGAGTTGGCCTGCTTTGACAACTCGATATAGCGGTATCCTTTATTTTCGAGTGTGCTTGATCTGATCAGTTCTGGCTTGTTCCATGCAGCCTAGATTTAACTCTGTTGGTGTGAGTTGTTATTCCATGTTGGATGTGTCTAGTAGAGGTGGAAAGTAGGGCCAAAGGCGGTCCACATTGAACACTGGGTGCAAACCAAGGAATGGTGGAATGCTGAGCTCAAAGGCATTTTCCCCTACAGCCTTGGTGAGGGTGTACGACCCATATCGAAGCAGACAAAGCTTGCGGTGGGGTCTAGCGAGGCGCTCCTTTTGCAAATGCAGCCACACTTTGTCGCCCACGTGGAAGTTGTGTGGCACCCGATGTTGATCATGTCGTTGCTTGTACTTAGCATTGGCTTTATCCAAGATGTCATGAACTCGTTGGCGGATGTGTTGAATGTGCTCAATGAAGTTGTTTTCCTTATTTGCCTCAAACTGGACATGAGATGAATCTTCCTGAGTAGCCACAAATGGCATGGCTATGTCAATGGGACATAGTGGCTATGTCAATGGGACATAGTGGATGGAATCCCAAGCCCACTTGAAAGGGGTTGTGGCTAGTTGAGCTATGGAGAGCCCGATTGTAGCTGTGTTGTACATAGGGGAGGCTCTCATCCCATGTGCATGGATGCTTTGAATTTTACATGGGTAGAATGTGTACGATCATCCGGTTGACGACCTCTGTCTGGCCATCAGTTTGCGGATGGAAAGATGTGGACTTGGTGAGCTTGGTGTCCAACATCAACCAGAGGCTGGACCAAAATGTACTGAGGAACCTACTGTCCCGATCTAAGATGATAGACTATGGGATCCCAAAGTGTACCCACACTCGTTCAAAGAAGATTTTAGCAGTGGCTTCTGCTGTGATATTCTTCTTGCAGGCCATCATAATGGACATCTTCGAGAATCGGTCGACGACCACAAAAACATAGTCATTGCCATGCTTAGTAGAAGGAAGGCCCGACATGTAATCCATAGAGATGGATTCCCAAGGTCAACTAGGGGTAGGAAGCGGAGTATAGAGGCCTTGCTTCTTGATGGTCGATTTGGAAATGGCGCAAACAGTGCAGGACTTGATGTACTTCCCGACATCTTGTTGAAGGTTCGGCTAATAGAAATACTTTTGCAGTAATGCCACAGTTTTCTCGACCTCGAAATGCCCAGCGACTCGACTGTAGTGCGCCTCCCAAATCATCTTGGCACGCTCGCTTGAAGGAACACAAAGGTGTCCCAAGTGAAAAAGCAGGGCATCCTGGAGGTGAAAATTGGGAACTTTCTTACCCTCCAAGAGTGTATTGTATGTGTGGCTGAATTCTAGATCACTTGTGTAGAGAAGCGACCAATCAGAAGTCTCATGCCCACAAGAGTTGAGAATAGTGGTTAGCGCCACGATGGGTGGTCTACTGAGGCAGTCTGCAACATTATTGGTGTTGCCTTTTTTGTACTTAATGTTCAAATGAAACTGTTGCAGGTATGTGGACCACTTCTGATGGCGATCGTTCTGCAACTTCCCTTATGTCTGTATGAACTACAGGGGTCGGTGGTTTGTGTGGATGACTGTTTTCTTTCCCAAAATGTAATGCTTCCATTGCCAACAAGCCTGCACAATGGAATACATTTCTTTGTCATAAGTGGGATACTTCCGGACTGTGTCGGAAATTGTCTCACTGTGATATGCCACTGGATGCCCATGTTGAGTAAGGACTGCCCAATAGCATAGTCAGAGGCATCTGTCTCGATCTCAAATGGTTGTTGCAAGTCTGGTAGTGTGAGCACTGGTGCAGAGCAGAGGCGATGTTTCAACTCTTCGAACTCCTTCTATTGAGATTCAGACCAAAAGAATTTTTCTTTAGCTCCTCCCTTGGTGACTTGACTCAAGGGCCAAGTGATATGAGAGAATCCCAACACAAACCTATGGTAGAAATTGGCAAGACCTAAAAAGCTGCGGAGCTCTGTTAGGGTGGTTGGGGCTAGCCAATCCTGAATGACTTGGATATTTGTTGGATCCACATGCACCCCCTCTCATCAATAATGTATCCCATATACTGAACCTGGGTTATGCCAAAAGTGCATTTCTCCAAATTGGCACACAACTTGTGTTGCCGCAGTGTTTGGAGGACCTGTCGGATATGGTGGAGGTTCTCTTCCCAAGTATGGCTGAAGATCAGAATTTCATCCAAGTACACCACTACAAATGAGTTGGTGAATGGCCACA
>JASDQU010682647.1:114929-126296 GCA_032191745.1 Picea mariana | reverse complement strand
CATCATGTGAGGTTCAACTTCAATGGCTCTCTTCAGCTGGAGATAATATGTGTGAAAAACTACATTCGATTGCCACTGTTTTCCCATGTCACTCGAGTACAAGATCCTGGTGAACTTCACAGTGAGCGTCTCAAATGGTTCAATGTCTGGGAAGGTCGGACCTTTCAGCATCTCCCAAGAAATAAACGTGATGAGCATCAAGAGCCAGCTAAAGTGGAACTCGTAGACCCGATCCTGTGCTTCGCGGTAGTCTAATTCCAGCTGATTAACTAGGTACTTCACTCGGTTCATTTGTAGGCCTTCTACACATTTCCCTGCGAGGTCAATGACAAAGCCTGTAAGTTGCATGGGTCTGTTCTTTCTCACAAGCTTTCCTACGATTAATTGGCATGCTAGGTGTACTGCGCCATTTTGGATGAAAGTTACCTTGTAGCCTTGTGTCCCTTCTCAACATCATCGTAGGTATCCTTGATCTTCTCTGCTAACATGTGATCTGTGGCTTTTCTTGGATAGAAGTCCTGTGGGTCGGGTCCTTTCATACTCAATCCAGTGATCCTATGGATCAGTGTCAGATCGACTGTGATACGACGGTCTAGCCATAAGTAGTCGCCATGGTAACATGAAAGTAGGATCTTAACACAGGCGTTAACTTCCTAGTGCCTTCCAAAGTGTGGGATTTTGATTATATTCAACATGGTGGACTGTAGGAGGTTCATCGTCCATGGCTGGGGGATTATTTTTTATTTATTCCCCTTCGTCTTGATCAAGTGTTTATACAAGGCAAGCATAATATGGTTCTTGCGGTCTCCTGGGTTGAAGTCATTGAACTTCAATGTTGTGATCTTGTCTTGTTGTGATCAAACTGCATGTATCCCCTTTGGGAGGTACGCAGTAACCATGGTGTACTCAAAATCTATCAGCACACTGTCATGACTCACCGCACTGGCCAGAGGTGGGATGTAGTCAGGCATTATGGTCGGGATCAGCTTCACATTTGCTAGGTCATCTCTGTGCTTGGTTCTCTTTTCTGTGATGACTCGAGATGGCCCGGATCTGCGAGCGGTCAACAACGAGGCTTGCACTCCTCTCTTCAATGATGCTTGAATACTTGCAGACATTACTTTCTCGGCCATGTGATCGATGAGAACTTCTTCGACGATTTTCTATATGGCGTTGAGCTCGTCTGATATACACGCTTAGATCGGATAGATGAATGAATGCATAAAACAATAGAACTGGTGTCGATCTTACTAATCATAGCGTAGTAGCAATGAGTTGTCTCTGATACAATTCGCAAAAGTGTTCTCAGTGCAACAGTCAACGGAATAAGTAGACAAAAACGTAACGAATCTCTCCAACAGGTGAGAAGCCTTTGTTAATTTAGTTTTGCCCATTCTGGTGCAGTCCCAACAGTCTTATGGCAATCTTCTTGGCCATAAATGTTGTTCTAACCGTTCGTGGCATTGGTCTAACGGTTATATTGTTCCCAACAGATATATTTCTTCACCATGNAGCTTCACATTTGCTAGGTCATCTCTGTGCTTGGTTCTCTTTTCTGTGACGACTCGAGATGGCCCGGATCTGCGAGCGGTCAACAAAGAGGCTTGCACTCCTCTCTTCAATGATGCTTGAATAGTTGCAGACATTACTTTCTCGGCCATGAGATCGATGAGAACTTCTTCGACGATTTTCTATATGGCGTTGAGCTCGTCTGATATACACGCTTAGATCGGATAGATGAATGAATGCGTAAAACAATAGAACTGGTGTCGATCTTACTAATCACAGCGTAGTAGCAATGAGTTGTCTCTGATACAATTCGCAAAAGTGTTCTCAGTGCAAAAGTCAACGGAATAAGTAGACAAAAACGTAACGAATCTCTCCAACAGGCGAGAAGCCTTCGTTAATTTAGTTTTGCCCATTCTGGTGCAGTCCCAACAGTCTTATGGCAATCTTCTTGGCCATAAATGTTGTTCTAACCGTTCGTGGCATTGGTCTAACGGTTATATTGTTCCCAACGGATATATTTCTTCACCATGGTGAAATTCCATGTGACAATGTTCTGATATCCCAACGAAGTTCTTGTTTTGCAAATTTTCCTTCTGCTAAGTTCCCTCTGGAACCTTCTGTAACTTTTCGATCTTTGCTCACTTCTTGTTGAGATTTCTAGCCTTCTTTTCGGTGAGCTTCGTCTCGTTATTCCTCTTTCCATTATGATTCTTGTCTTCTTTTGGCATAGTAAATTCTCACTGCTGAGATTCCTTCGTAGGGTGCACGGGTAATACTTCTTCTCTAGTTGGGGTAGATGCTCTACTCTCCTGTACAGATAGGTGTCTCAAGTCCCCGTGTGTTCTTTCAACTTCGACATCCTAGTCTCTGGTCATAAATAGCTTCGATTTGTTCTCATGTTCTTCAATCAACTATGTGATCCTCCTAGTCATGAAATCTTTTAATTCTTGCTTCTTCTGCTCTAAGACATCTTCTTCTTTCCTTCTGGCTTGATCCTTTCCAATCCAAAGTTTTCCTACTAACATAGCAAACGGAACTTTGTTCTCAATAAATTTAACAACCTCAAAATCTTCTTATGTCGAAGTTCCATGGGTACTCATAGATATATGGGTAAGTCTTCCACATAGGGTTATCAGTTTTCCTCTAAACAATCCTATTCCTGCCAATGAAGGAATCATAGCAGGCTTTCCTACAACTTCCCAAGTTCTTTCTGTCATGACATTCGCATGTGTTTCTTCATCCAGAATGCAATCAATGTCGAAGTCTCGTATTCTTACTTCTATTTGCTCTTTCACTTTTAATATCTCTGATAGATTAGTATTTCAGTGGCCATTCAGGGTTTCTTTCATCTGTAATAGTACAGTCTATGATTCCTTCTGGGGTTCTGCCAAGGTCTCAGTTTCTTGACCTTTCTCAAGGCCTACTTGTTCCATATTCATTCTTTCAAGCTTGGCAATCATTCTAGGGAAATCTAAAACTTCGTGGTCCATAGCTTTACAACAAAGATAACCAGGTCTTCTACCATGACATTCCTTAGCCAGATGACCCGGTCTTCTGCAACTGCAACAAAAGGTTAATCCTCTCTTTCTCTTAAATGATCCCCATCCTTTCCTGTACTGCGCACTAGGATCATAGCAGTTCACCTGCAAAAAATTATTTCTAGGATCATGCATACATTTTTTAGTCAAAACATTCTTTATATGCATAGGTATAACATATCTTTCACTATTCTTATCATATCTATTCATATCAAATCTTCTTTCATCTAGCTATGCCCTACTTTTCAAGCTAGGACAAAATTTATCAAACATACCTAGATTCATACTTTTGAAACAAAAATTTCCACTTATCTTACCTTTAACAAAGCACAAAGTTTATGGATCTTACCTCTTTTCTTCAGATCGGACTTCTTTTCTTAGCACAAAGCTTTCACAGATTAAGTAGAATGCCGCTCACTAGGGCAATAGATCTACGCACGGATCTTTCACAGTTTCATGTCAAATCTTCACATAGAACTTCTTTTTCCTCAGTTCCCAGCAGTCACAGTTTCAGGTTAGATCTTCACACAAAGATCCTTTTTCCTTAGTTTCCAACAATCACAGTTTCAAGTCCCATCAATGGAACCATTTGTTGGCGCAAGGGCAGAACCAGGGTTCAGCACTACAACAACGCACCAACAAAATCCTAACTACCATCCCTTTTGGCAACACCTGCGAAACAAATGAAGTCTCACCCAAGGTAGAGGCAGGGGTGGTTGCAGGACTCCAGTGTCTGCAACCTTAGTTGGGACATAGATCTATGATTGTAACACCTTGACAAAGAACTTAGCAATATAGTTCTTCAGTGTTTAACCAATATCTACTTCATAGGTAAGACCCTAATTATAGAGCATCGCAGTATTCAACCAGATCTAGCATCTAGCATGACTTAGCACGACGAAACAAATCAGATCTACCAGATTCAAGCACTAAGCACATTCACACAGGTCAAATCCATCATTTACTCTCATTATTAAGCACAAAGCAACAACGGAACTATCTATCATTCATCTATATCAAAGCAACAACAGATCTATATATCATTCATCTATATCATTCTTCAATAATATTTACTACGTCCTTAGGATATGATTGATTTATGTCCAAAAAAATACCAAAGTCAACTACCCTTTCTTTTCTTCTATGTAAGAGTTTCYCRRGATCAAACACAGATGCTATAGGTTCTAGATCTAGGTTTCTCCTAGTGTAAATRTTTTTTGAAGTCAGGATTTCTCAAYAAAKTTACCTTTTATCTATTGATCTTATAAAATGAAGTCGATAGCGTAAATGTTTTCAGCCAATAAAATATATGATTCATTGTTACCCTCAGGAATCAAATATGAAAATTTAAGTCGTTTTATCCCAGGGAAGATTTCACCTTCGCTCCTCGACAACAGCGCCAAAATGTTAGCACTAAGTAAATTCCCTAGGTTGAAGGGAGAACTTACAAAGGTAACCACAAAACCACTTCAGAACTGAAAACTAGCCCTTTTAGTTCAGAGAGGGATCTCTCTTGTCACTTGGTCTCTTGGAGGATGGATCTTCTCTAAAGGTTTAATGGCTAGGTTTTGATTCGATGAAAGATTTATGGGGTTTGCTGGAAAGAAGGAAAGGAACCTGTTGGACAATGGAGTCAACTCTGAAAACAATTGAAACAATGTTTGGTAGGTAGACTTCTCAAGGAAGAAAAGGCAAGATAGGTAATGAACTTCCAGTCTTTAAATTTGTTGTGATAAGATGGAAGAAAGAGGAAAACATATAACATCAATCGGAGCACCATAAGAGATGAATTCTGATGAGTTAAGAAAGAAAACATAATTCAAAATTTCTTAGATCTAAAGCACCATTTAGATGAATTTTAGACCCATTAACATCCAATTTTAAACATATGAAAGGTTGTAGATGAAGAGATAGCAAACTAGAAAAACATACATGAAAGGAAGCACATACTTCAGGCATCACCACATGAATCTTTGGTATGGAAAAACTCTGGACATCTCCACCTGTATTCATTCAAATTCAGAAATTATTACAATGATCAGTACAATTTGTCCCTTTGTATGCCTGCCAACCCCAAATACATCAAAAGCTACCATATTTATACAATAATTTGATTCCATTCGGTTTGAACCGATTACACTTAAAATAGAAAATAGAAAATTTCAGTTCACAAAATATGGGATTTGTGGATATTTTTGCAGTTTGTTCCTTTATCTTCGTCCTTTGACTTTGATTGTATCTTCATTTGATTTGTTTCCTTTTGATCGACAGCTGGAAATCATTTACTCGGTCCTGGGAAATAACATTTGGTCTTGCCCAATCTGACTATTTCCTTCCATTGCAATTCGGAAGGAATATCATAATCTGTCATTTCCTTAATTAAAATTTCCAAGTCAATACAAGTGGCATAAGACATGACAGGTAGACCAAGTTTGATTGTCTTAAACTGATTTGAAATTTCAAAATCTGTACTCAGTTTATCAACTAAAGTAGCCCCTTTCAAACCCTCCTCTAGGGTTTTAAATTTGGAGTGGTCCATCCTTGATTGAGTCAAGAGTGCATTATATTCTTCTTGATCCTGCAACTTACCTTTACCATCCTAGAATGATGAAAGGCCCCTTATGAACAATTCTTCCAATAAATTCTTGAAATTTTGCACACTTTGTTCCATCCTTATAGTTTTATTCAGAACTGATTTCAAAAGATCATGTTTTGTAATAATCCTTCTAGCCCAGATAATCAATGTAGGCATGTCTTTTACCCCAATGGTCTGAAGATCTACAGGAGGAACTGAATTGAGAAGATTAATGTCATTTTGTGCCCATTCAAATGGATTTTTAGATAAAGTATCATTAACAACAGTACATCTATTCCTCGTTGTGATTGCTATATTATCTTTATCACTTAAAAAATTCATATGATCTAAATTTTGCAGCCTCAATAGCTATAGAATCCCATATGATATGTTTAGCTCCTTGCAGCAGACCTTTACCTCTCAATCTTGAATTCAATTTATTAATCTTCTCTTGCAAGTCTAACATTCCCTTTTGAACTTGGGATATATTTTCATCCTTTGTACGCACTTACTGCTCCAATTTCTCCATGTTTTCCTTTAACCCTTTGATCTCTCCTTCTTTTAGACTAACTTGTGACATAGCCTAAACAATGTCTTCAGTGGTTGATCAAGTTCATGTTGCCATGGCTCTAGTCACCAACTCTACCTTTTCTTGAGACCATTCCATCTCTTCCTTTTCTAGTTGCAAAATCTTAGCCTCATAATCCAGTGTTTTTTTCCGAAATGTTTCTTTTTCCTGCTCTAAAGCTACCAATTTTGTTGTTTGTGGGTGTTCTGTAGCAAGCATCTTCAACTTTTTCTTCAAACTCTAAATTATTTTATCTTTTGCCTTTTAATTTGAGTTTGCCAAGCTTTATTGGTTGCTTTTTCCTGTCTTAGTTGTCCTTCTAATTTTGCAGCTAAGGATTTCATCTTTTAATTTTTTAAATTTAAACTCAAATAATCATAATACAACAAATCATTGGTCTGCTTATGGAATTTCACTTTGTCAGGGGCACTTATATTGTCATATTTAATTTTAATCTTAGACACTTTATCTTCCTCTGCAACTGCAATATCAAAAGTTTTATTTTCAATATCCCTTACAACAAACAAAGAAGCTTTATGTTGATAAACTTTTTCCACTTTAGGAAACAAATCCCTTATTTCACCCAAAGCCGCATTTCTCTTTTCAACATGTTGTTTTTCTAGGTCTTCTCTGGACTAATAGGTTGTATCAGGTGCTTTATCAAAATAATATTTTTGACTGTGAAAGGCTCTTGAGTTGACTTCACTTTCAAGCTGACTTATTTCCTCAATTTCTACAATACTGGTACCACTTTCCACAGTGTTCAAATTCACTTGATCTTCGGGTCCTTCATCTTCCAAATCTACAATTTGCTTTGGCTGAATAATTTTCATCTTCTTTTTAGCAGTTTGTTCAACATCAATATTCATAGTCTCTGAAATGCTTCATTTGTTGTACACGCTAGCTTTGGGAATTTTAATCACCAACTTTTGAGGAGCTTGTTGTGTTTGTACTTGCTGCAATGGTGCTTCCACATCAATACACACTTCCATATTAGCTAGTTTATCCAAGCCTTCAACATTCTCATGTTCATAAGGTGAATTTTTATTCATCTGTCTTTTCTTGGATATAATTTGATGTGGATCATATTTTCTTCCTTGTATTTATGAAAAACCAAAATCTTTAAGTTTTGCCTTAACCCGCGATAAACATGATCTGGACTTAACAACGAAAGGACCAATAAAAAAGGGGAATTTAATGTTAGAGGCTTTGGGCAATTTGATGAAGCTCTCTGTCTCGGAGATGATTCTCTGTCTAATGAACTCAAGAGAAAAAATCCTAGGAGTTAGGAAAATGGGTAACAAGTAAGGAGACTCATGAAAACCATATACCCAAATCATTGTTGAAGGCATAAAAAGTACCCAGTCTCCTACTCTGTTTTATGGATTTGGCTACAGATGAATCTTTATGTCCTCCAAAACTCTGGGTAAAGTTGTATTAAAAATCAGAGAATAGATTCTTGACATGACCTTGTTGATGAATATGAGCAAAGTGATTCTTTTACATTCAGTAGATACAAAAGTTGCTTCAAAAATTTCTCCATGGTTACTTGCTAAGAAAATATTTAACAGAAATGTATAGTATCTGAAATGTCTCAAAGAGTGGAAATTCACTAACTGCTTGTGAATGGTGTCATCTAGGAATTTATCAAAATTAATTCGGACTGACTAACCAGACTCTGACTTGAAAAAAATCAAAAGAAAACCAAGCATGACTTCCACAACATATTTTTCACTATCTAGACCTAGGACATGACTCAACGGGGAATAGACCTACTGAACTTCAATGACCATCATATTGATACTCATTGGTAAGGACATACTCTCTGACATTTGTGCAGGTTTAATGATTTGTTGTAGAAATTGAATTTTGAGCTCTGGATGACATTCTCTATAAACCCTAATCACTTTTTCTTTGTTGAATGGCTCGGAATTAAATTAAAATGCTTCTGGTATATTGAGTGACTTTCAAACTGACATATTATCTATTCTACACAGGCCTTGAGACCCATGTTTATTTACAATTACCCTTTCTGAATGAGAATATTGYTCAACGCACCAACCTACAAATTCAGAAAACAATAAAGAGAGATTGACAACATATGGGACAATGAAAGCCTGGAATGCTTCTAAAAATGTAATGTTCTTTCCCTTTATATCACTCAGGTTGCTTCGAGACACATAAATGGGGGAAATGGTGATATCAGGATCAAATRCATCTGCATCTATGTCAATTAAAGTTTCCTCATTATTTTCAAGGCCTTTCTCTCCTACTRACAATACTATGGGATYCATGGCGACATGATAAATACATGGAAGTGAACTGTAGTGGTGAAAAGTTTGGCTGCAACAGAAAATGGMGATCGTGACAGTGTTCCAAYKGTTCYTGATTTTGAAAATCATAAAAAATTAAAATGTCAAATCGAAATTTTWTACTTTTAAAATTGTGGAGATGTGGATTGGTGGTTTTGGAACAACCCACTTGTCATTCCACAATCAATTCGACGCTAACACRTACTCCTCAATAGAAACCATGGTTTGGATTGTAGGACAACCCTTCACAATTGTCTCTTGTGCAACTTCAAACTCYGTAATGCTTCCTAGCCATTGATTTTGATGGATCGTGATTAAAATTATTCCGGGGCCGATTTGATTAATTTYTTCACCAAATTTAACTATTTTATGCCATTTTTAACCCTTCTGTCAATTTATCATGCCTCCAAACCATTTAGCGCCTTCACTAATTTTAGAATTCTGACCCTAGGTCATAAAAAAATTATTGGTGACTAACACCAGGTAAGCTTCAATTTCAAATTTTGTTTATTCGTTTCTATATATTATATATGCCCTTTATTACTTGATGGAAATCCAAAATATAATTCATTGTCTTCCTTTCATTTTATTCATTGTAGATGTCTAGTGGAAACACTATGGTGGAAAGCTCCCAGATCTACAGAAACTTGTAGTTCGGTTGCTTAGTCAAACTTGCAGTTCTTCAGGGTGTGAGAACAATTGGAGTGTCTTTGAAAAGATACACTCCAAGAAGCGCAACAGGTTAGAAATGTTAAAAAATGCAACAATCAAAATTTAAATTGTTTATATTTTTTTTAATTTTAATTTTTACAATTTAGTATTTATTATTTACCATCCCTAACTATGGATCTCAATGTTCATACAGATTAGGTACCCAACGCCTTACTGACTTGGTATATGTCTACTACAATCTAAGGTTGTGGGTGAAGCAACTTGACAAAGATCCTTACATAGAGGCCATTTCATTGGAGGGTGGAGATTCGGGAGCCTGAGATGGAGGAGGCACCTGGGTGGTTGGAGGAGGAGCATGCAGATGATTTGAGAGAGGAGGAAAAAATAGAGGAGGAGGTGGAGGACGACGATGTTCTACTTCCAGTGGATATAGAGGCTAAGGAGGAGGTTGAACATCCAATGGATCCAATGACACCACCACCTCCACGAAGAGCCATACCTAGAGTTGGACTTGGGTCTATTGGGACTGGGAGGAGGAAACACACTTTTCCTTCCACCTTGTCCTCATCACTTACCACCTCAAATGGAGCATTTGGAGAAGTTGGAGCTTCCACTCCAAGCTCATCCCGAGTACCTCCACGACCACCTATTGCTTCCAGAGGAAAAGTGGTGTCCTTTACCCGTAAAAGGGCTAGAGCGGAATGGCCTAGAGGGAATCAATAATTTGGATTCCTATGATCTATCATTTTCATTTTATCATGTACTATTTAGTATCTATATGCCTCATGATGATTCATCTCATGAGATACATTTATTTTGATCATTTGATGTGATTTTGTATCTATTATCATCCTATCATGAATATGTTTCAGAATTTTTAGTTTAGTAATGATATGTGACCACTTGACATCTTATGAATCTTATTTATTAGTTGTATTTTCATATTTATGTGTTTTTTTGAGGTCTTGCGACATTTTCCGAGATATTCCAATATTTTCCACCGATGTCGCCGATAAGTTACATTTCATACCCTCGTCGATACTTTCCCCGAGACGAGATATAAATAATTTGTTTACAACACCCTTGTACACAATAACTTCTCTACCATGCTAACCGACAAATGGTTAATGGAGGCTATTTCAAAGCCTTGGTTCTTAGGTTTTCTGACATATTTTAGGCATGGGTCAATTTGCTCATCAATGACAATTCAAATGTTTCTAAATGACATTTGCATCTCTCTATGTTATGGGATGAACCACAAACACATTGGCAGTATCCTCTCCATCCTTAGACGACCCTATAATCACATGTGTCATCTCGACATTGATGGGAATTTTTCTCTCTAGTCAAGTCCCTCCATGATGAGTTCACAAAAACTGTAATCTTACATACTTCCTAACTATCAGAGAATTTCCAAAACATGGGACATGCAACAAGCTCATAATTTCATACTTAAGCAATGACTTAATTGGATTCAAAAGCTTTGTCTTGTCCCCTCTCCATTTTGAGCACTGATTTGGTGAGAACTCATGGAATATTACATAGTTGTGGATGCCATAATCCACCAACTACACATTCTTGAGATAGCCTTTTAAATTCTCATCTTTATGCATATACACACATGCATCAAAAATATCTTCTAGGAAAATTGGGCTTGACACCTCTAGGATGGGGGCCTTCTCCCCTCTCAACTTGTTCTTTCAAGCGTTGTTACCCATTATGCCCCTACCTACTAGTGGTACTATGCATGGCAACATTCTCCTTGTACACCAAAAACCACCTTAGACTACTCCTACTTCCAATCAACTAAAGCTTGCTCAAACGTCAGATGTTATCTACAATTCTTGAATCTAATTCTCTCTAACGGCCATCCTTTATCAATTATGCACTCTACCTGGCTATACACTTCAGCTCTAAAACTCTTATAATGCTCCAATTACATGTGTTGCAATAATATATAATGTTTCCAATTCACAACACATAAATCCCTACTTTAATTATTTTTCCAAGGATTGATGCCCTTTGAAGCGTTTACCATCTTAATTGTCTAATCCTTTACTTGATCCCTCCTATCCAACCTAAATCCATGACAATTTGTATCTATATCTAGTCATCAAGTAGGACATGAAATTCCTATTGTAATGGTTTTCTATACCATAAGTATGATATGACCATATTAGGCATGACCTATGC
>JASDQU010682647.1:60320-71140 GCA_032191745.1 Picea mariana | reverse complement strand
AGCCATGAGGACAAGAACATTGTTGTTGGTCTTCAAAGGAGAGCTTGTAACTCTTCAAATTCACCTCCTCAAGAAGGCTATAAAGGTGAATGTTCAAGAACTTTTGTTGCAAGTTCAATCCCTCAAGCAAGCAAAGTATGTGTTCAAGATGAATGCAAATGTGTGAAATGAAAGATTTGTGACATCGATGAGGACAAGAACACTATTGTTGGTCTTCAAAATAGAGTTGGTAACTCTTCCAACTCACCTCCTCAAGAAAGCGATAAAGGTGAATGTTCAAGAACTTTTGTTGCAAGTTCAATCCCTCAAGCAAGCAAAGTATGTGTTCAAGATGAATGCAAATGTGTGAAACAAAAGAGTTGTGACAGCGATGAGGACAAGAACACTAATGTTGGTCTTCAAAAGAGAGTTGGTAACTCTTCCAACTCACCTCCTCAAGAAGGCGATAAAGGTGAATGTTCAAGGTATATTTCTGCTTATCATTCAGTTGCTTTTGATTATGTTAAGCATGATAAATTTGCATGTAAAAATGGAAGAAAAAGTCTATGTACATATTGTGGTTTATATAATCATCATGTTTCAAAATGTTGGAAAAGATTGAGCACTTTCAGGAAGCTTTCCAAGAAAAGACAACTTGAAAAGAGAATGCAAAAGATTTGCACTCATTGCCAAAAGCGGGGTCATCTCATTGACCAATGTTGGACATTGCATCCGACCACTCATCCACATCACAAGGGGCAGATGGATAAAGAGTCTACCAAGAATGGAAGAGGAGATTCCATCATCGATGTGAGTCAAGATGATTCACAAGAGGACGATTTTCAACAAAAAAATTCACCATTGAGTTGGCTTGGTAAGAAATGGTT
The DNA here is from genome assembly GCA_032191745.1 of Picea mariana. Lineage (NCBI taxonomy): Eukaryota > Viridiplantae > Streptophyta > Pinopsida > Pinales > Pinaceae > Picea > Picea mariana. Next base: position 70,274 of record JASDQU010682647.1, on the reverse strand, counting down.
AGATTTCTTGAGCAAGTAAGGCTTTCATTTTTCTGTTGTAGATGCACATTTCAGCCTTATGTATACATTTATGTTGAGAGTATGACAAGTACAACTTGTATGATGCAAGTTGCATGTGAATGCAATTCGTTTGAAGGCATTCTTGTTTGTTGCACAACTTCGCTAGGAGGGTGTAAAAGAGGGGTATGATGCTCACTTGTTACAGCCATATATCTTTTTCATATTCAACTCTTATGTACCCACATGTTTTTGGGTTTGTGTACTTATGTTTGTACCTGAAGGAGAGATGAAGAGTCATGCACATGCTTGTGTTTTTGTGTATGTGTAAGCAGTGAACTTGGTGATAGTTCATCATGAATAACTCATGATTGTAACATGATTGTGTATCATGAATGTCGACTCGTCATTTTGGGAAGGTCGATATGTTTCAAATGAGTCTCGACATGTGTCGATGTTGTCTTGACGACTATGTTGTGTCGATCATGTTTTTCGACTTATGTTTATTCGATGGTGTTTGTTGGCTTGTAAGTTGATTTTGAGTACATCAAGATGCAAGAAAATGCCATGTGCTTTGATGAAGTACAAGATGCGACCGTTTGCTTGAAGAGCAAAAAGACTTTGTTGGCATCATTTTCAGTCTTGTATAAATTTGTTTTCAAGATTGATGGTTTTCTTGGTTTGTGACAAGATGTCGCAGGGAAGTTTTTGCAGCCATTGTAGAGCGGATTGTTTTGACGCCAAAGAGTTCACAAGAGGGACTTGATTCTCAGTGGGAAGGCTAGCACTCTTCCAAGCACAAAGAGAACAGTGGGTCAGCAGCAGCCAGAGAATAGTGGTTGAGGGACATAGCCAGTTGCAGTGCAAGGCATGTCAAGGTATCCAGGTGATTGTCAAAAAGACTTTTCAAGTAGAATCAGTTGATAGAACTTAGAAGAAAAAGAGTATTAAAGCTCGGGCAGATAATCAGAAGCTTTTGTGGGTCCAAAATCCTTTCATTGGGAAGACGTGATCAGAATCTGGACCACGGGTCAAAATTTTGCTCAAAAATCAAATTTCTTGGAATTGCCTCAAAACGAACGGGTGTGTAGCCCTTGTCGTCACGAACCCAACGCAACTTGAACGGGTTCAAACGGACGTCGGATGAGTGAGATACCGCGATCTGTTCGATTCACCAAACAAGCAAAAAAAATTTGTTGACTGTACAGTCCGTATAGCTGACGTGGCAGGGGTCGTACAACTGATGTGGCACATCCATATGCTGAAGTGGCAGTTGATGACATGGCAATTGTTTATTGGCAGATGTGGATGAATCCTGTTTTGACACGTGGCATCATTGTAGCAAATGGTTTGGTGCCACGTGGCCCAGGCGTGGGCTGCCACATGGCACCTTTGTAATTTGGTTGTTAGTTCAAAAATTTTATGGAGTCTGTGGGATTCGAACCCTGGACCTCCACCTACATCCAACGTTTTGGAAAAGGCCGCCCAACCGGCGTGCCACCACTTGTGTCTTATTATATATATGAGTTTATATATATATAAATTCGCATTGTTTTATGGTTGGTGCGGGGGTCTGGGCTGGGGCTTAGCCCCAGCCCCCGGTTATTATGTGTGCCATATGACCTGGCCATATGTAGGTTCACGCGCGCACATTTTCAAACAGTTAGCCCGACCCCATTTCCCGACACTTGGTGCATCCGCGCTTGGACACTCGTCCATTATCCATTGGCTTGGAACTTGGCCCTTTTTGGTGTGCGGGGATGTGGTCACATGAACCATACGCCTAATGGCTTGGCGGTTAGGGGCCTTAATTCCGTTAATCGTTCTACAGTTGCGTCCATTTTTCGGTTATGCACTCGGTGCTAGGTTTTAGCATGAAAATGAGCGCGTGAGCTAGGTTGGACACATAGAGGTGCATTTTGGCGAACCAAAGGCAACAAGCTTGAAGGAGGAAAATGGCAGGAGGCCTAACTTCTTCATTTTTTGGCCAAATGAGGTGCCAAAAATGCCCAGCTAGGGGTTTTTGGATGTTCTGAATCCATTGGCACTGTTTTCAAAGGTATTTGAAGACTTATTTTGCAGTTTTTTCACCATTGAAGTTTCAGGGAACTCTAGGGAGCTTGAAGCCCCCATTGATGGAGGCCATGCTCAGATGAGCCCAAGTCTGTTTTTTGTGACTGAATAGTCATTTTTGGCTAATTGTTATGCTTTGAACACATTGGGATAGGTTTTAGAACCATTTGAGGACTTTTACAGGTGTTTTTTCCACAAGGAAGTTCAGGGAAGCTCAAGGCCACATGTAGAAGAGGTCATGCCCGGATGAGCCATGATCCGTTTTCAGAGTTCTATTAGTCATTTTTGGGGGTTTTATGTATTCTGAACCCAATGGTACAGTTAGTATTTTCATTGGAGTTGAGAAAAATCTTGTAAAAGAATCTTTGACAAACTAATCCCATAGAGCCTAGTCCATTGATGGAGGCTCAACTAGATGTAGCCCAGTTGGGGGTGAACTCCTTTATCATCTTGTTATTGTTGTGAGTTTGTCGGTTTATTTTTTGCAAGTTATGTTTATTGTGTATTTTTTTAAAACACATATTTAAATTTTTAAATACCTCACACATAAACATTTAAAAGAAGCATGAACTTGACACATAAAACCTCTTGCATAACTAAGACATTGAGCAAGGTCCTGAAAAGTTTATTTTAATGGAGTAGAGGGTGCTTGCATAGAAAAACAAGTTAGCCCCCTATTTTCAGATCACTCAGACTACCAAATGTTTCTTTTGCATAACTATATATTCACGAGGTGCCATTCCTGTGGACAGGAACTGAACTATCTCAGCAAAGTGATCCTCAAGTTTCCTGATGGCCAACAACTGTGCATCTGGTAGTGTATCTTCCAGACTAGTAGGTTCCTCTCCATGTTCTAACCTAGATAAGTGGTCAGATCCCTTGTTCATTCTCCTTGGCTTAACCACGATCGCAAAGTCATATTCCTGGAATAACAGTATCCATCTGCATATCCTTCCCCCCAACATTGGCTTGTTGACTAAGTATTTCAATGCAGAATGGTCAGTGAACATCTTAAAATGTCCTCCCAACAAATAGTGTCTAAACTTCTGCAGTGCATATACCATAGCCATGCCTTCTCTTTCAGTCGTAGTATAGTTCCTTTCAGTTGTAGAAAGCTTCCTGCTTGCAAAGGCCATGGGGTGGTCAATATCTATTGCACCTGGTTGTGCTAAAACTGCTCCTAATGTTATTGACGAAGCATCGACATGAACATTGAACTCCTTACTCCAATCTGGAAAAACCAAGATTAACGCAGTGACTATCTTTTGTTTTAGTGTGTCGAAGCTCTGCTGGCATTCTTCTGTCCATTGGAACTTATTGTCTTTCTTTAATAGCTTCTCCATAGGTGTTGTTATATGTGCATAACCTTTAATGAAATTTCTTTAGTATCCAGTATGTCCCAGCACAGTGCGCAGCTGTCTAACTGAGGTAGGCGGAGGTAGATCAACAATGATGGGAATCTTGGAGGGATCTACCAACAACCCCTGCTTACACACAATGTGCTCTAGAAGCACTCCAAAGGGTGAAAAGAAGATGCATTTCTTTAAATTCAAGGCAATCTGACATTGCCTGCACTTATCCAACATTAATCTTAAACATTCAATATGGTCTTTCATTAGGCTAAAGACATTCCAATCATCAAAATAAGCTTCTAGAAATTTGTGTAAGAAGTCCTTAAATGCTTCGACCACCACCCTGGAAAAGATGCCTAGTGCATTCTTCAATCCAAAGGGCTTCACTATGTACTGAAAAGAGCCCCATTCTATTGCAAATGTGGTCTTATGTCGATCTTCCTTAGCAATTCTAATATGGTGGTAACCTGAAAACCCATCTATGAATGAGTAAACTTCGTGTCCTCCTACATTATCTAGGACTTCGTAAGCAAAAGGTGTAGGAAATGGGTCATGTAGACATGCATCGTTAAGCTTTCTTAGGTCTACACAAATCCTGATTTCTCCCATCTTCTTATCTTGGACTACCATGGGGCTAATCCATTTAGATTCTTCAACAGGTTCTATGATTCCGGCTTCCARCATTCTATCCAATTCAATCCTAATTTTTTGCTTATATTTGGGATTCAKTCTGTAAGGTCTCTGCTTGATAGGTCTTGCATCTGGTCTCAGAGGGATCTTCATTTCTCCCATGGGCCCTTTAATGCCCTTCATATCTGTGAAMTTGGTTGCAAACAAGTCCTGATATTCATGTAATAGTTATGTGATCTTGCTAATAGTGGCATCATCCCAATAGTCTCCCACATTTTCCATCTTAGGTGCTTTCTTTGTTCCAATGTTAACTTTCTTGATTTTAATAGGCTATCCAACAAAGGGTAATTCAATCCCCGACCCTTCTATGTCTCTGTGGCCTTCAGTTTATGCAATGTTTACATCTCTAGGATCATCATCTTCATCAGCAGTAATATTGTACAAATCCTGTAATTGATGAAGAGGCACAGTCCATTCACCTTCCTCTGGCTCAAAAGGGAGGTTAGGTGCCTCCTCAAAGACCTTTTGTCTTACAATGTGTAACGCCTGATCTACTATAGGGTATTGGCTTTCAAATAAGAAGGTAGCTACAAAGTTCTGAGTCATTACATACCAGTCTGTGGTGATGTGGCGTAGTTCCACTTGAAGATACCAATTGATAGGCGTAGTATCCAAGGTGTCAATGAACTTATGCACCCATTGTTCTTTAGGGATGTTTCTCCAGGCCTCCTCACAGCTTCGCATGTGGTCTTTAATACAACTCTGGCATGTGTAACGAGCTTTGCATCCTTCTGCTTGTTTTGAAAAGCACATTGTCAATAAAGTGTGACACTGTGTCCATTCCGCGATGTTGTTCTTGTGTGCTCCCCACCATCTAGTTGGTGTGGCTTTCAATGCTTCATCTAGTGCTAGCATCCTTTGTTGTACTGGTACAATTTTATCAAATTCAACTATAAATGTTTCCAAATGATTCAAGCCATCAAACATTGGAAGGTTACTTACTTCTATGCCAATCCAACGAACTACTTTGGTCAATCTGGCACATCACCATGTGGAGACTTCATACATCTTATTCTGCCAATTTTCTAATACCTCTTCTAAATCTGATGAGCATGCACTTTCACTTCGCTAGCTGAGGCTTCCATCTATTGTAGGATTAATGTAATCTTGTTGTCTTGTTGTCAGCTTGTAAATGTTATCTAACTCATATGCACGGTCTTCTTCCCTGATAGGTTATGTGTATCTATGACCTTCAACTAGGTCCATAGGTGCAATGAATTTAAGGCCATTACCTTCAAATGTCATTCTTCTCTTCTTTAAGTCAACAATAGTCGAATTGTTGAAAGCCCAATCAATTCCTAATAGCGCAGGATAAGGACAACTATCATCAACAATCTCAATTACTTCAAAGTCTGCAAATGTCCTTACCCCGTCAACGTTTACAGGGACATGTTCTAATCTTCCAAAGGGGCTCACCGCTTGCTGATTAGCCATCCTGAGCCTGATAGGAGAGTAAATCAGTCTAGGTTTTCCCATCAGTGCCCAAGTCTGCTTTGTCATAACATTGACTTCTGATCCCAAGTCGAGGACTACATAGTCGACATCGTAATCTCCAATTTGAGCGCTAAGGTGTAATTCCTTGTTTGTTCTCCTTTTTCTTGATACTTGATTATGTTAGGGACCTAACCCCTCACGTAGGTAGAACAATGTATTCCGATGTAATAAAGGTCAATATTAATAAGGCCTTGCAATAAGGTAGAATAAGTCGAATGTAAGAAGACCTTATAGAAGCTTTTACTTCTAGAAGGATCTTTCTCTAGATGGTTCTCTTGATAGACATATTTAGTAAAAATAGGAGTCGAGGGTATGAGAGCCCTAGTTTTGGATATTATTGTAATAGAGCTCTTCTCGGCTGGAGGTTGCCCCCTCGAAGAGGCAAGTGAACATTGCTCTCAGTAATCAAAGTGCTCTTTATGGTGTTATTCTGTTATCATTTCAGTATTAGTATGGTGTTATGATGGTTATATTGTTGTTCATCTGCCATTTCTAGTATTTTATTTTTGTTCTGCATACTTTTTATATCTGGAATATTATAAGTGGTATCAAAGCACTTCCCTCGGTAGAAAATTCCAGGTTAACTTTTTTCAGGGTAGAGACGTATTCTTGCGTCTTTAAGCTACAAAGATCTGTCATTACGCACATAAACCCATGGTTGAGGGATTCATACATGTAGGTAATACATGTGGTTTTTAAGCGCATATTTGTTGGCCACCCTTGTAACCCTTGTTGGTACCCCTTTGAGTGGTAGCTCATCAGACAACACTTGTATAGGGATCGATCTAGATTTCTTGAAGCCCTCCTTAGATAAACCAATTGGCCACCTAACTTCTATAGTGCCATTGAGAAAAACACTCGAGAATATACTCTCTAGTACATGGGTAGTCGGGTAGTACGGCTAAGGGCACGGTCTAGCCTCCTTAGTTAGTGCCCTGGGATATTGGGTCGAGTACTATTGTTGGACCCTGCACGTATATCAGAGAGTTATAGCACCGAGCAAACCCTTGTCTGTAGAATACCTAACAGTTGGGGATGGAAACAAAAATAAAATAGACAAGATCTATTACCACACAACTGTGTTTGAGTTGCCAAATCACTCTAGATTTCTTCCTGGTTAAGCATTTGGGCATTTCATCACTGTAGTATTCTTCATACTGGACTATAACTCTGCAGGTGTAAAATAAAATAAAATAAATGGAAAATTTTGCACCATTATTTGAGACCTATCCCATTGGATTTATCTCTTCGCCCTTATCACATTCATACCTATCATTTTTCAGCAAATTTTTTACCCCGCCCACTCCTTTTCGGTTCCCTCGTCATCATGGCCCATACCTGTAGCCAAGACTTGGAAGCTCGCTTCAATACCTTGCAATTTAATTTCACAGAGACCCAACAAGAAGTGAAACAACTCAGTGCCAATATTGCCACAATCAATACAAGCATGCAGTCATCCATCGTCGCCTCAATCAAGGAACTCAAACAAGACATGACTACTTAGCTTGAATATGTCGTTTCGATGATCTGTACCAAGCTGCATATCCCTGCAGATACCTCTTTATTTGAACGACCTTTGTAGATCAAAGTTGAAACTTCCTCTCCCATAATTTTCAGCCCCATCACTTTCAGTGTGACATACGCCTTCTGCGGGTGGATGTGACTAAATTTGATGGCTCGGATCCCACTGGTTGGGTAACTCAAATGGAACATTATTTCTCTTTATACAACATTACAGATGACTTGGCCAAACTCCGATATGGTGTTCTCCATCTAGATCAAGAACGTTGGAAATGGTGGCAATGGAGAAAAACTTCTCGTCAAGGGTATGTTGCTTGGACACACTTTGTGGCGGAGCTTTATGAACGCTTTTACACCGACACCAACCATTTAGGTCGTTTGAAAAAATTGAAACAATCTGGCACAGTGGAAGATTTTATAGCTGCTTTTGAGCGACTGGCTTTTCGTACAGAGGGTGTGTCTGATGTTTTTTTCCGAGAATGTTTTATCAATGGCCTCAAGGATGAGATATGTGCCCATGTCCTCGTGGCTCGGCCTCAGAGTTGGGTGGAGGCTACAAATGAGCTAAGAAAGCACAACATGTTGTCTCTTCTCAAAACTGAAAACCCTCCTTTAGTCCTCGCACTAAACCGGTAAATCCCACTCCTCCTTCCACTCCATTAAAGATCCAAAAATTGACCAGGGCCGAAATGGCTGAATGCCAACTCAAAGGCCTTTATTATAATTGTGATGATAAATATTTTCTGGGCCACAAGTGTACGGAACAAAATCTTTTTATGGCCATCTCGGAGGATGTTTCGGAAGAGGATGTTGAAACTCCCCTTGTGTCTGAGTCACCTGAACCCACAGACATAACCCCTCCCTCAGACCCTCCCGAAGTAGAACCGACCATTTCTCTAAATGCTCTCACTAGCTTCTCTGCTCCCCAAACCCTCGAGCTAATTGGTTACATCAAGCATAGGAAGGTCATCATTCTTGTTGATAGTGGAAGAACTCATAATTTTATTCATCGTCGCATTGCCCAAGAAACTCATTGCTATATCCATGTAGTCAATAATTTCCAAATCATGATTGCCAATGGCGACTCCATGAAATGTGGAGGGCGTTGTGAAAATGTGTGTCTCCAAATTGGTGACTACCACTTGAAATCTCATATGTTTGCTATCGACATGGGCGGTTGTGACATTATGTTGGGTGCAGACTGGCTAAGAACTTTGGGTCCCATTCTCATGGATTTCAAGGAATTAACCATGCAGTTCGACCAGGAGGGCCAAAAATATAAGTTCCAAGGCATCATCGCCAGTTCACCTAAGATCATTAGTTCCCATCGCATGGAAAAACTGCTCAAAAAAAGTCATTATGGCGTTATTGCCCAACTCCATGCCATACAGGCGACGGAGACACCCTTTGTGCCGCAAGACCTCCAATCCATCCTCTCTAAAAATCAGGTGGTATTTTCCACTCCCCAAGGACTCCCGCCTTCCCGTGGTGTTCATGATAATTCCATTCCCCTTATACTAGGAAGCCTTCCTCCCAATATCCGTCCCTATCGTCACCCCTTTTCCCCAAAAAATGAAATTGAGAAAATGGTTCAAGAACTGCTTAACCCAGGCGTTATCCGCCCTAGTACGATCCCCTACTCTCCTCTCGTGGTCATGGTCCTAAAGAATGAAGTTTCTTGGCACATGTGTCTTGACTTCCGTGCCCTCAACAAACTCACCATTAAAGACAAATTTCTCATCCATGTCATTGATGACCTCTTGGATGAATTGAGTGGAGCCCAGTTCTTTACTAAACTTGATCTTCGTTATGGCTACCACCAAATCCATATGAAAGAGGTAGACATTCCTAAGACTGCCTTTAGAACTCATGAGGACCACTATGAGTTTTTGATCATGCCCTTTGGCTTGTGTAATGCCCCCTCCACCTTCCAAAGCCTCATGAATCATGTCTTTCGCTCTTTTCTCCGTCATTTTGTCTTAGTTTTCTTTGATGATATCCTCATCTATAGAAAAACCTGGAAATACGATCTTGCTCATGTGGACCGAGTTCTCCATCTACTCTCTCAGCACCAACTTTTCCTGAAACAATCTAAATGTGCTTTTGGCGCCTCAAAAGTCAAGTACTTGGGTCATCTTGTTGGCAAGAACAACGTCAGGGTGGATCCTAAAAAGATTGAAGCTATACAAGACTGGCCTCACCCAAAGACTCTCAAAAGCTTGCGAGGATTTCTGGGCTTAACAGGTTCTTATTGCAAGTTTGTTAAGAATTATGGAAAGATTTCGGCACCTCTCACTGCACTCCTTAAAAATAATTCTTTCACTTGGACTCCAGCAGCTACTCAGGCTTTTCAAACCTTGAAGATGGCCATCTGCACCACTCCAGTCTCGGCCCTTCCTGATTTCACAAAGACCTTTGCCCTGGAATGTGATGCTTCAGGGAAAGGTATTGGCGTTGTCCTTATGTAAGAGGGTTGGCCTTTGGCCTTTGCCAGCAAACAACTGTTTGAACGAAATTTGGGAAAATCAATCTATGAAAAGGAAATGTTGGCTATTCTGCATGTTGTTGATTTGTGGCACCCTTATATATTGGGGCAATGCTTCCAAATTAAGACAGATCATCAAAGCCTCAAGTATTTTTTGGAACAACACATTTCCTCCCCAAAGCAACAAAAATGAGTGACTAAGCTCTTTGGATATGATTATGAAACCATTTACAAGAAAGGCAAAGACAATGTGGTTGTGGATGCACTTTCCCGAAAATATGAAGATGAAGGCTCCCTTTTTTCTCTCTCCTTCATTGTACCAGATTGGCTCCAAGTCATTCG
>JASDQU010682647.1:12809-24894 GCA_032191745.1 Picea mariana | reverse complement strand
TACATCCGAATACATTGATCTACCTATGTGCGGGTTAGGACCTTAACACGAGCTAGGGGACCCACTCCAACCCTAAACCAAAAGGGAAAAAGACTATTGGGTGATGACAGTTCAATAGCGCAGATGGAGGCGGACTGAGGCAAGAAGGAATGATGGGCAGACCTGTCCGTATGCGCCTGTAAAGTCACTCACACCTCTGCATTCAGAGGCCGAGTAGGGTCTTAGCCATTTTGATGTCTTACACAAGTCACAGCAAAGGAAATATACACAATACAGAGTGTATGGGTTCATTCTGAGCAGAGAATCCTGAGTTGTACGGGTCTGTACAAGCTACAAGAATCCGAACCATAAGCTACAGGAGTACGGGGTTCATTGACAGTGAAAAGGCTGTAAGAAGACAGCTAGCATGGTTTTGTATTGTCTTTCTGTTGAGATAAATAATATATTACTTCCTTCAGTTTTCTGTCTCTGTTCTGTCTTGAGCCATTATTATTTTTCACAAAGAATGTGCATTCTCTGCCTGTTAGTATTTTCTTTTATTGTTTTACATTATGAATGTCTCATGCTAATGCAAGTCATCCGTGGAGTTACTCATTTTCTTTGCCCATACCTGGCCTGACATAATTAATAGCATTTTCCCTTGTGCTTACTGTAAGATTTGGCTGAAAAGCCACCCAAGAATGCAAATGAATGAAGGAAAGCAAAGCTAGAAATCAGAAATGAGCAAGAATAAACTGTATTCTACTCAAGAGAATGCAAATAATACAATGAAAATGAGATGCTCATATGAGAGCGATGGATGAGTATATATAGGATTTACCACCCAAGAGACTAAAAATACAACCAATATGGGATAAAGTGAAAAAACTTAAAAGTCCCCAAGTAAACTTAACCTAGTGTGAAGAGAGCTAAAGTGGAGAACTAGTTAAGAAAGAACTAGATAGCAAATAACTCTATTCACACTACCACTTATTGTCAACACATCTTGTCTTATAGTATTGCCTCCTGGTGTTAATAACATCATGTTATAGACCTTCAAATAGTTTTCTTTGCAGAGTAGTTGATTGTTTAGAGCTTCCTTTTTCAAGAGACAAAATGTAAATGTAAGGTAAAATCTGACAAAGATGGTTGCATGCTCATGTTGTTCTTGCAACAAGATCGAACTGATGTTTATATGAACTTGTTTACTTCTCTATCCAAGAGACTGAATTGAAGTGGTATTAATGGTGGGTTATCCCTATGGCAAGAACGATTGTCTTGATGTTCATGATATTATGTTTAAACTTTAAGGACATTCAAGAAAATTATAATTATGGCATGGTTTCTTGATTCAAGTTATAGTTTCTTGTTTATATGATAGGAAAGAATGAAAAGGCCTGTATGGATTTCTAGGCAGTAGTGTTATGAAAGAAAAGTTTTACATTTTTCTGATGAGTAAAGGAGCTATCAAAATTGCAGATAAAACATTAAGCAATTTAAGATTGAAATTATAACCTGTCTGATAGACACATTTATTTGTCTGTGACATCGTTAGTATCATTTAGAATGTTCGTTATCAATTATCCCTCAGTTGATGCTTTTGGAGCTTTAGTCCAATATAGTTTTTGATCCTTCTGAATTATATAGGATGGTGAGGTTTGGACTTTCAGTGTGCGGGCTTTCAAATTGCCTCTCCCTGCTCATACTATTCAAGTCAGCTATGATGGATTTGCAGAGGGTAAGTATAAACATTTTTGATTAATCTCTTTAGGTAGAAGTCTTTATTTAAACTTCAGCTAAATGTGACTTTTGTACAGAAATTATTGATTAATCATTGTAGGTAGAAGTCTTTATTCAAACTTCAGCAAGAATGTCACATTTGTATACAAATTTTACGAAAATGCAATTCTTCTATTTAAGCTGGTACATAACTATTTCTGTCATCAATTTTGCATCCAGATATTGTTGCTAATTTAAATTAGTCAGGTGAATTTATGGTTTTTTCTCTCATGTTATCTCCAATGATGCGCATACTGTTTGAAGCTTATCCACCAACATTTTGCCATATTCAACATATTTATGCATAGATTGTAAAGACAGGATTTCTTTGGTGATTGAGACATCTAGTTTGATTTCTGATAATTTGTGACAGATGTTGAGGTTGGGGATGAGCTACTTGTGGATGGTGGCATGGTGAGGTTTGAGGTGATTGAAAAACTTGGACCAGATGTGAAATGTCGGTGTACAGATCCTGGGTTGCTGTTACCACGTGCCAATCTAACATTTTGGAGGCGGGGCAGATTGGTGCGTGAAAGAAATGCGATGCTTCCCACAATTTCTTCCAAGGTTGGTTGTTCTCAAGTGAGATACTTCTAGATGAAGTTAGAAAATGTCACATTTTCACACAAAGTTCTGATGGTAACTTTTTTCGCAGGATTGGCTTGATATAGATTTTGGAATTTCTGAAGGAGTGGATTTCATTGCAATATCTTTTGTGAAATCAGCAGAAGTGATCAAGCATTTGAAGAGCTACATTGCTGCTCGATCTCGTGATGGGTAAGAGATATGAACCATGTAAAAAATATCATTACCAAGAATCTTACTGCTATATTTCCATTGACAGCTACTATATTATAAGTTTTCTACTGTCATTTATGCAAAATAGTGAAGTTTTAGCCATGTTCTATTTAGTTTGCAGTTTACAACAGTTGCTTGTTGAGAATATGCTATCCTTAGAACATATTGTTATAATGTAATACCCCAATTTTGACTCTCGGGAGGTATTAGATTAGACTGTGTAAAAATTGTGAATGCATGGTTATAATGACGGGTGTCAAGCCATGTGAGCTTGGATAAATGACCCTGTAATGTAATGTTGTAAATACTAAATATGCTTTGNGTCATTTATGCAAAATAGTGAAGTTTTAGCCATGTTCTATTTAGTTTGCAGTTTACAACAGTTGCTTGTTGAGAATATGCTATCCTTAGAACATATTGTTATAATGTGATACCCCAATTTTGACTCTCGGGAGGTATTAGATTAGACTGTGTAAAAATTGTGAATGCATGGTTATAATGACGGGTGTCAAGCCATGTGAGCTTGGATAAATGACCCTGTAATGTAATGTTGTAAATACTAAATATGCTTTGCTAGCCTCCTAGTGCTGAGATCAAATCCAAGGTCTGGCTAGAGAATGGTTAGGCATATATGAGCTGTAAATATGCTTTCTATCAAACTGTGTGGTAGAGTTACTGTGGTGCAACTATATGCTAAAATACAATGCTCCAAGGGAGAGCACAAGGGGGTGATGACTCCACAAGAGGGGAAGATGAAAGGGGGTCTATGTGAGTGAAATCCTCTATTGCCAAGTTTCAGCTTAAGAACTCATATCTTTTCCATCACATGCCTTAAATGAAGCTCACCACCACTTTTGACTTACAAATCCCAATATAAATGTATGAAGAGGTGGGTGAAGGAAAGTCCACTCACATGAATAAGAAGTATGGGAAGCTTGTAAGGGGAAGTACAACCATTTTGGGGAAATGTGAAAGTCCATTCAATTTTTCTACCTCATGGTAATCACTCATTCTGTTATTACTATTCTCTCCATCATTCTTCCAATTCCCTGTTAGCTTGTGGGTCCCTCTACAATCACAAAGTCCTAGATCACCTCTGTATGAGTTGTTAATAGTTATCCATATCTCTTGATGAGGTTTCATCCTTATCCATTGATGAGGTTTCATCCTTATCCATTGATGAGTTGTCAGTGTGAGCATCTTGGAAAATATGTCTTTACCAATGTTGTCAGAATCGGACTCTTTTAAGACTCTTTTCGTTGGTGACTCTTGAAGACTTTTTGACTCTTTTCAGACTCGACAAAGAGAAAAAATACTCAAATTAAAATTCTTAAATCTAAATTTCAGAGGAGTCTTGGGGAGTCTTGAGGAGTTTCAAAGGATTTTGGAGAGTCTTTAGGAGTTTCAGAGGAGTCTTGGGGAGTCAGGAGTATTACAGAGGAGTCTGCAGGAGTAACTCTTTTCAATGGTGACTATTTAAGACTCGGGAGTCCGAAACGAGTCTGACAACACTGGTCTTTACATCTTGAATGCGAGATCTCATGGTGAAGGAGACAATTGAATGACAAATTTCTCAGATCTATGTCAAAGTTGTAGATCTCCCTCATGTGAAGAAGGAAACAACATAGTCGATTCAGACTTGGTTGTGATCATAGCAGATTCGGTTGTGAACAGAGCATAGATCTGGTTTATGAATGGCATAGATCTGGGTTAGATCTAGTTTATCCAATAAATATTTGAAGGTTGGAATATTGGTTGTTTTGAGGCCACAAAAGCGATAGTTGTAGCTTCACCCATTGTAAACAGATCTATTGATTTTTCTCATAAGATCACTCAGCAATTACTAAGATCTGCTGAACCACTTGCAATTTTTTTGTTGTTCACAATAACCTTGTGGGATCTGACTGGTTTAAAGACTGCTGTTGCTTCAGATCACTCTCTTCTTCACTGATCTACTGTTTCAGATCTGAACTTGGATGAACTGAAAAAAGAATAGCATACAAAGCATTTATTCTTCCTTTTCCTAGCCCCCACAGGTCAGTTGCATGCATTGCTGCTTCCCTTGCTCAAGATGGAGCACAAAGCACAATAGTCACAACATTTTTCCAAAAGTAAATGTCAGGCTGTTGTGATAGTGCTATGACAGCTCCGGCGGCCTCTCCTGCACAAGAGCTTGATGCAATCAACTCAGCTATACCTGTAGCAAAAGAGCAACCGAAGATTGTCTTCAACATCACAGACCTCTGCTGTTTCCTAATTGACAGCCTTTAAGGAGATCAATTAACTGGATCAATTTCAACACTTGTAGAAACATCAATATTCTTCACAGCATCATGAATTCCCTCTACCAATTGTATGCTGGTCACCTATAAGATATTCAAATGGATCCTTGCAGCCCCATTTGAATATTCGACCTGTGTCCGGAGATTCCCAAGGCTATCAGTAGGAAATCTCTCAGGAAAAAATCTGCGAGTATAGATTGCTTATGGCTGTATTTTGGTAGATCGAAGGAGTTACTGGTAATCAATGCATGTAGATCAAGCTCGGCTCTCGTGATGGTGTGATGGGTTTCTCAATAGTCATTATTTTGTTCTCTAAACAGTGCGAGGCTGTTGTGTGTGAAAGGGAGTTTCTGGGTTCTTCAAATATATATGTTATATGTTGCTATCTATATCAATGTTGTCATATAAAGAGTCTTTTTGTTGGTGACTCTTGAAGACTCTTCGACTCTTTTAAGACTCTGAAAAGAGAAAAATACTCAAATTAAAATTTAAAATTTAAAATTTTGATTCTTAAATTTAAATTTTAGAGGAGTCTTGGGGAGTCTTGAGGGGTTTCAGAGGAGTTAGGAGTATCACAGAGGAGTCTGCAGGAGTGACTCTTTTCAATGATGACTCTTCAAGACTCGGGAATTCGAAAAGAGTCTGACAACACTGATCTATATTGTGATCTCATGATTTGAATTGGGGTGTTTGCAAGGGCAGTGCATGTTTTATATGTGAAGGTTATGTTACCCCCCCAGGCTAGGGGTAACTAAGGAGATTATGTCTCGAGGCCCACAGGTAGCAGACATGGAGTGTTGAGAGCCAGACTGTTCAGTAGAGCTTGAAGGGCCCCTCTTGTTCATGGTAGCCTCATTGTTCTTCACTAGCCGCAGAGCGACATCCACACATCGGCTGGATCCAAGCAAAACAACAGGTCTTGCTTCATGAGGAAACAAGTCTGGTATCATGGTAAGTGTCATTTTAATATTTGAAGCATTTGAGCATATTGCAAAGAATCCTTTCTTGATTATAGAATGTTTGCTTGGAATTTATACCTTTTGCCTAGTTTCACCTTGGTGAGTGACATGGTCTCCTAGTAAGTACGTCACCCTCCGGAAAAGGGTTGCTACTGGGTGGTTCTTTGAAGGGTCATCGTATCATTCCTATCCATACTTACCACCTTCGATCATTGTATCCTTTTGTTTTCTTATCTTTTGGGTCTTCGGGTTCATTGACCCAAGAAGGGATTGTACCTCATTTCATGGGAAGAAGGGGCTAAAGGCCCAGAGGTATTGTAGTTGGCAAAAGATAATAGCCAATCATTATCCTTCTAGATGCCCACCCTTAAGTCTTGGAAACAATGAAATGCTTCTCCAGAAATGAAGGACCTGCAAAATAAATCACATAATTAATAAATGTCCCTCTTGTTGAAAGGGGTGCATTGTGTTGTCTTTTACTTTCCATTGCACATGGCACTCAATGTATCCTAGCTTCAAGTGGCATTGCGATACTCTTTACTTTCTCTTGTACCCAATGTTTGGACTCTAATAAATTAAATGGCAAAGGGTTTGGAAAAAGGTTGCATTGAAAACGAAGGATGTAACGCACCCTCTACAAAGGCACCCATAAATGAGACAATATGAACCCTTGTATGTCAAGGATTCCATACCTAGAAGTCTTACCCAAATCCACCTCACACTCACTACATGACTTAGACAGGTTCTTCTCGGGAAACGTCCCTTGACTTGGGGATTGGTTTACCCAATAGGGCACCATGACACCCCTCCCATACCTAAATTAGGAAAAACTTAGAAGGTCTTTGAGCATTTGTTTAATTTGAAAAGGGGGGTTTGATGCACATGTTTGGGTGGTTCTTGTATTAAATATGGATTACTTGGCATGATTCTTGTGACTTGTGGACCCTTGGAGGGCACATCTGTTTGTCTTTGCAGGACCTTGCCCGATGGACAGGTATTCGTGAGGAGACGACTTCGTTTGGACCTTCATGAGGGCTTTGGAGCCAATTTTGTGATGAGCCAATTTTGTGACGACTTCATTCGGACCATGTCTGGGGCAATTTTGTGATGAGCGTTTGCACCTTGAAGAAGCAGGCCATTGCCTTTGGAGGCACTTTGGCATGACTAGACGTTGAGATTCCACCTCTCTCCACTTGGACGATGGCCTTTGGAGACCTAGACATCATCCTACTAACCCATGGCGTCATCTAGAGGGCTAGGGTTTGATGGAGGGGATTGTTTGACACTTGGCATGGCATTTTGCTACATGTTGGCATGATGTATGGCCTTTGGAGGCCCAACGTTGCACATTTCCAGCCCAACATTCCACCCTTGGATCACAACATCACCCTAAGAAGGGATGACGTCACCCTTTTAGGGTTTATTTTTTGTAAAAATTAAAGTTTTGTAATTTGAAAGGGCAAGTTAACAAGTCAGCCCTCTTGTAAAGAGACACGACTTTTGGATAGAGTCTTTTGGTGGCTAGGATTTCCTATATAAGTATGGCTAGCCACCGTTTCATTTTTCATGATAACTTTCTCTCACACAAGAGAGACTTGGTTTGAAATTTTCGCTATCTTTGGCATCATTGGTCTTGTTATCGCACAGTTTGTAGTTAAGGTAAAAGACAGATGAAAGGAGGGCAAACTGGCATGATTGAGACTATCCCACCACTGTCACCTCAATGGGATCACTCTTTCTGTTTAGGGAGGTAAGGCCTAGGGGAGACGTCCTCGATGACCTGGGGTTTTGAGATGGCAAAGGCTTAAAAGGCTAAGTGATAATTTCCCCCTTACAAGTCACCACCGATCAGAAAGTTCCGGCTAACCAGCCAATAAAGATAAGTAATAACCAAAATGGTGTACCTGCCCGAGACAAAGCAACAAAGAAATAATGCATATGCAAGATCACTTCCTTGGTTAGTACTTCATATAATCAAAGACTTTCTGATAATAGGCAATTGAGCAAAAATATTGATGAAGTAAATCAATGTTTATACAATGGTAATGATTATAATATGTCACTTCACAATAAATGCTAATGGCAATCAATGTAACAATATCAATTCTAGAAACAACGCCTTAGCCAATCATTCAATTGCTTTAAAGATAAATCAATGCTACAATGTATAGAAATAACTCAAGTAGATGATAGCAACAATAGGGTTAGTAAATGTTAGTCTAAGATAGGGTTAGAGTTAGTTAATGATTGTTCAAGAGTGTTTAGAAGTTGTATGTGATCAAGGGTACTCAAACAATGGAGGTCTTAGATCAGTGCCTTATTAGGGAAAATGGAGTCAAAAAAGGGCTACAAATGTTGAAGGGCCGCAATGATAGTAATAGGGCTAGAGACAAGAGGGTTTGATGTTGAAGTGTTGCTAAAGCAAGGCTTCAACAAGTCAAACCCTAGGGGACACGACTCACTGAGGTGTAGATGACCTAGGCCTTAGTGCGTCTTCCTCCTTCTCTAGCTCAAAAGACAAATTTGAATGGCTAGCTTGAGCAAGAAAAGATATGGCTGAAGACAAGAAGGTTAAATGTTGAGGTGTTGCTAAAGTAAGGCCTCAACAATGAAACCCTAGGGGAGAAAGGCTCACTAAGGTGTAGAAATCCTAGGCCTTAGTGCTTTCTCCTTCTTCTTCAACTTATTGATAAGAATAAAACGACTAGCTTGAGTGATAGATGCTATGGCTAAGGACACGAGAGTTTGATGATGAAGTGTTGCTAAGGCAAGGCTTCATCAATCAAACCCTAGGGAAAACGGCTAGGCTAGAAGAAAAGGATTAGAGTGTTGCTATGGCAAGGTTCTATCTAACTTCAACAAAACCAAATGGCTCTTTAACTTAGTAGGGACATGAGAAAAGGACACCAACATGTGCTTGTCACCTAGGGTTTAATCCAACAAATTATAATAACAAAATGCAAGTAAACAATACCATAACCATTCAATAAAGAAGTGTTTTTCAGAAATTCACTTACATTAACCAAGAATTCATGTAGCCAAACCCTAGTTTTAAACCTTCCACCAAGAGAAATGCCAAAAATAACCAAAACAAGCCTCCTTCAACAAGTGCGCCTTAAAATTTCAGCCCAAAACCCTAGAAGAGGGCGCAAATTTCAGACCTCACCAAGTGGTGAGTGAAGGATGATGTCTAAAAAGAGAGTTTTGCTCTCTTACTTATACAGTACTAATGACCCTAATTAAATTTTAGGTCATTAAAAGGTCGACAAGGCCAAAATACCAAATAATACTGTTTTACATTAAAACGTCATAATGAAACCCTAATCAAGCAAATAATGAGGACGTCATGCTCCTTTCGGGTGAAGTTAGCCCTTTCTAGGGAAAATGTGGCCTCCTGGAGCAAAACATTAGCCCTTCTTGGGCCTCTGGAAGCTGCCACACATGCCAATCATGCCACAACTGCCTCCCAAAACTCCCACATCGCTGGATGATGTCATAGGAGGTCATAGGTGACGACATGGGCCTTCCAAGGCCAACGTCTCAGTGGAGAGGGCACAACCCCCCTGGGTACAAGTCTACTCAGCTGCCTCTGGTGGAACGTTCTGCTCTTCCCTAGTGCAAACACTCTGTCCTGTCTTTGCCCCGCTGTGGGGTCTCAACATCCATTTGGTGGGCTCTTTAGCCCCATGGAGGTCCGAAATGATCATCTCCCCATGTGTACTTGTTCAATATGGTACCTGTCTGTCGGGTATGATCCTGCACTTCAACAGATATGCCCTCCATGGGCTCATAAGTCACAGGGATCATAGCATTGTCAATCATATCTCATCATCAATATTATTAAACATGTGCATGAAACCCTTTTTACTCAGTCAAATGCTCAAAGACATTACACAAATCTGCAAGCCAAGTTTGGAGGAAGTGACAGGGCATCCTATTGGGCTAGTGTCCACTGGAAAATGGATGTTTCCGGAAGAGATCAAATCTAAGTCATGTAAATGGGTGAGGTGGATAAGGGATGTCCTGACAAGGGGTGTAGTGATAGCAAGGAAATGCAAGGCTTACCTATGGGTGCCTTTGTAGAAGGCGAGCTGCACCTGTCCTGGACGCAAATGTTTCCAAGCCCATTCATGCCTTTTATTCTTCTTTCTTTATTGCTTTTTCTTTCAAGAAGCTAATCAGGGGACACTGCCTTGGCGTGGTGACTAGTGGTGGCAATGTTACCCACAAGCACTTTCACAGAAATGAGAAGGCTGGCTCGTGATGAGACCCCCTTTCTCTTGGCCATGCAACCAAGAGCCACTACCTTGGCCTGGTAACCAACTGCTAGTAGTGTCATACCGCTAGGTATCCATGGACCTAATAGGCTGGCTCGTGATGATTCCCCCCATCCTCTGACTAGGTCTTGTTTTATTATTTTATGGGTCCCTCTTGTTTCTTGCTGAGAAGCTTTTTACTGCTTTCTTGGGGATCCGTAGGCAAAGCATCTCGAGGTTTTATTTTAGGCTTTTATCTCTTGCCAGCTTGCTTTTACCTTCTGGGACTTTAGCCCCTTCTTTCCACAAGGCAAGGTGCAACCCTTAAATGATTGGCCAACCTAATGTCCAGACCAATGTAGTGGGATGGATGAGCGGGAAATAAGATGGAAATTGATAAAGTATGACGGGAGCGGACGATGACTTTTCATGAATCTCCCCAGTGGAAACTCAAAACCTATGGGCACAAGCTTACTAGGGCATCCTGTCATTCCCCCCAGACATGGTCAAGTGGATAAGTATAAGATCCAAGCACTCGTTAGAAACAAAAAGAATTAGATGCACATATTCAAAGGTTTTGAGGATCAGAGTGACACATACCATGATACCCAGACTCATTGCCTCATGGAGCAAGAACCATCTCTGATACAGGACCAAGCCGAGGTTATGGATGTTGCTGTTGCTGACAAAGTGGAGGCACTGAAAGGAAGAAAACATGGGCTCTCCAGGGGCATGCTCAAGTCTATCTAGCTCTCGGTACTCCATGTCTAGAACCTGTGGGCCTCGAGACATAATCTCCTTAGTTATCCCTAAAAGTGGGGGATAACAAGTCTCTTTTACTCATGCGCTAGGGTTTGGAGGACAAATGTGGAGCTTCTTTTGCTGATTTTTGGTGGAATTTTCTGCAACTTAGGGTTTGTGCTTGGTTAATTTCGGTGAAGTAAGTAAAATCTGCAATTTCATTTCATGTATTGGATGTTTATGGTGAATTTTACTTGTTCATATTGAAGGTATATTACTTGTTTAAGCCCTAAGAGAGGAGCATAAGTGCTCCCTCCTCTCAAAAGCCTAATCCATTAATAAATTGGTGAAGGAAATCCTACCTAGATTCTAAGTCACCGCATTTGGCACATTTCTTCTTTGAAATTTGAAATTTGCCGAATTTGAAGGCATTTCGAACAAATTTGATTTAGTTCGACGAATCTCAAGTTGAACCCGAACTCTTCTCGAACCCAAACTCAAAAGTGAATAAATTCGACTGGGAAATCGTGGGTTCGTTGAAATTCCACTGGAATTCGGTAGAAAGCAAGTTAAAAAAAACCCTAGCCGCTTTGCATGGTTTCATTTCCTCTGAGGATTGAGCTGCCCAATGGTTCTTTCATTTCCAGTTTCCTCCGCAGTTGAATAGAATCTCACTTCCTAGAATTTATGAAAAAATCGTTGTCAAGGATAGATTAAAAATTGCGATCAAGATGAATCGCAAGTCCATATAGAGACATCATTCAATTAGGGTTTTGGCATGAGGACGACTTGGTTGGCACATGTGGTAGCTTCTGAGGCCTAACGTTTCAGTTTGGAGGCCTAGCGTTCCATGAAGGGGCCTCACCCTAGGAGGGGCATGATGTCATCCCTAAAGACAAAATTAGGGTTTTAAATTGTTAATTTTATGTAAAATTGGATTTTTGATGTAAACTGGCCATGTCAGCCTTTTTTGACCTAAAATGTAATTAAAGGTCATTCATATTGTATAAATAGAGAGCTAAAACTCTCATTTTTTCATGATCTTTCACTCACACAAGTGTGAGGTCTAAAATTCGGCCCTCTTTAAGGGTAATTGGTTGAAGTTAACTAGTGCGCAACTTCTTGGAGAGGCTATCTTTGGTGTATTTTGGCATTTTCATGGTGGAAAGTCTTCAACTAGGGTTTTGTGGCTAGATTATTCTTGATGAAGTAAGTAAAATCTGCAATTCTTCTTTATTTTGAATGGTTATTGTTGAAATATTGTAATTGCAAAGAGTATTCTAATTATTAT
>JASDQU010682646.1:46355-63870 GCA_032191745.1 Picea mariana | reverse complement strand
CTTCGTCGGGTAATGGGGTCCAAATGCGACCAAAACAACACCTTTGGATCAGGAAGATAATCAGGTTGCATAAAACCAACAATCTCCCACTTGGAGACTGATCACAACAGGTTCAATTTTATTGTACCTATTGGACTATGATCCACCTTGGACCTGAAAAATTTCTCATCTTCACCTTCATGCTTGAATTCCAACTGAAATTGAGCAGGAACTTAGTTTCTCTCTTGTTACTACCTTTGTTAACATGTATGCAGGATTCTGGCTAGTATGTAAATTTTACAACTTCAATTGTCCATCTTCCAAAATGGATCATATGAAATGGTACCTGAGTTGTATATTCTTAGTCTTAGAATGGAAAGCCAAGTTCTTTGCAAGAAAAATAGCACTTTGGTTATCATAGTACAACTTGTTATTCTCCTGCTTCTTTCCCAATTCCTCCGTAAACCTATGGAACCAAATCATCTCTTTACTAGCCTCTATAGCAACAACATACTATGCTTTTGTTGTTGAAAGTGCAACAACCTTTTGCAGTTTCAAAATCCACCTTACTGTTGTTCCACCTACAGTAAAAACATACCTTGTGGTGCTCCTCCTGTTATCTTTATCACATTCCATATCTGAATAAACATATCCTTGTAGAACAATGTTTGAACCTCCAAAACATAATGCATGAGTAGTAGTACCTCTCAAATACCTGAGAATTCACTTTACTGCCTCCCAATTTTCTTTACTTGGATTGTTCATATACCTGCTCACAACTCCCACTTCAATTTGCAATATTTGGTCTTGTGCACACCATAACATACATCAAGATGCCAATTGTTGATGAATAAGGGACCCTAGAAATATGTTTTATTTTCTCCTATGTCTTGGGACACATTTCCTTGGTTAATTTGAAATGGTTGGCCAAAGGTGTACAAACTGGTTTTTCATTCTGCATTCTAAGCCTCTCCAACACCTTCTCTATGTACTCGGCCTGAGACAATGTCAATTTGCAATTTTTTGTGTCTCTCGTTATTCTCATACCAAGGATTTTCTTTGCAGCACCCAAATCCTTCATCGCAAATGAATTAGCTAATTTTTTTTAGGACATTTATATTCTGCATGTTAGACCCTGCAACAAGCATGTCATCTACATACGATAGCAAGATAATATAACTTCCATTTTCTAGCATCTTAACATAAACACAGTGATCAGAATGACATCTACTATAACCTTGTTCTATCATAAACCTATCAAACTTCAAATGCCACTACCTTGGAGCTTTTTTTAGGCCATACAAGCTCATCTTCAACTCGCATACCAAATTCTTCTTTCATTTGACCTCATACTCCTGTGGCTACTACATATAAATCTCTTCCACCGAATCCCCATGGATAAAAGTTGTTTTTACATCTGACTGTTCAAGATGCAAATCTTCTACTACCACAAGACTTAAAATAGTCCTAATTGAAGTCATTTTAACATCAGTAGAAAATATTCCCTCAACATATATACCTTTCTTTTGTGTAAACCCCTTTACAACAAGTATAGCCTTGTACCACTTTTTGCCTCCATCTTCTTCCTTCAACTTGTAAACCCATTTATTTTGCAATGCTCTTTTTCCTGCATGCAACTGAACCAAGTCCCAAGTCTAGTTATTTACCAAGGAATCCATTTCCTCTTTCATGCTTTGCTCCAACTTTTTTTTAGTGTCTACCTGCATTGCTTCTTCATAACTTTCCAGTTCACCAGAATCAAACAACGATAAACAATACATTGGAGAGTATCGTTCAGGGGGTTTACTTAACTTGGTAGATCTTCTAACAACACTTGCAGGAGTTTGAGGTACTTGTTTCTCTTGTTGTTGTACATTTTGATTTTCTTGTACCTTTGAAATTTTATTTTCTTTGATTTCATCAAGCATTGTGTATTATGTGTTTTAATTTTCTTGTTTCTTTCCCTGCAATCGATCTTTGTACATGACCTTTTCATTGAATACCACATTTCTACTCCTTATGATTTTATGATTTTCATAATCCCATAAGAGATAACCAAAATCATTAACACCATATCCAATAAAGGTACACTTCTTGGATTTTGCCTCAAGCTTTGTTCTATTTTCTTTATCTATATGGAAAAATGTTTCACAACCGAAAGTCTTCAGAAATGAATAGTTTACCTTTTTACATGTCCATGCCTCCTCTAGAATGCCACCATCCAAGGATCTTGAGGGCCCTTTGTTTATTAAATAAACAACAATATCTACAGCATCTGCCCAAAATTGTAAGGGAAACCCAACATGAAATCTCATACTCCTTGCACGTTCCATGATTGTCATGTTCATCCTTTATGACACGCCATTTTCTTGTGGTGTTTCTGGAACAGTTCTCTCTCTACTAATCCCATGGTATGAACAATAATAATCAAACTCGTTGCTACAGTATTCACCTCCATTTTCTGATCTGAGACACTTCAACCTTTTTCCTGTCTCATTCTCAACCAAAGTTTTCCATTCTTTAAAAGTGTTAAAAACTTCATATTTTTGTCAAATGCAATAGACCCAAGTTTTTCTAGTTGGATCATCAATAAAAGTAACATAATAATGACAGCCACCAAGAAATGATACCTAAATTGGTCCCCATACATCTATATGCACAAGCTCTAAATTTCCATTCTTCTTTTCCTTCCTAACTCTGAGAAATTTGACTCTCTTTTGTTTTCCATAAATACAATGCTTACAAAAATCCAAATCATCTTGTTTAATATCTGGAAACAAATTCCTTTTGTGAAGTATATGCATCTCCTTCTTACCTATGTGTCAAATACTATTATTCCACAGTGATGTATCCACAATTGTAGAAGCTAAAGAGATTGAAGAGTCAGTGTTACCAGTACACAAATATAATGTACCTACCTTTTCTCCTTTTTCCATTACCAAAGATCCTTTAGTGACCTTCCATGCCTTATCTGTAAATGTAGATATACAACCTTCACTTGGAAACTTTCCTATTGAAATTAGATTTCTTCTCAGACCTAATATATGTCTCACCTCTTTCAACAACCATTGGTTTCCATTCTTTTTCTTTATTTGTACCTTACCCATTCCAACAATTTGACATGATTCATCATCACCCAAATAAACCTGTCCAAAATCACCTTGAACATAATTTTGAAAATATTTCCTATGGGGTGTGGCATGAAATGAAGCCCCTGAATCTACTACCCAAGACTCAGTAATATTATCTAAAGAAATAATCAAAGCATCTTGTAACACATCACCTGCTACATTTGCTTCCTGATTTTTCTCCTGTTGTCCATCTCTTTGTTTCTTTGGAGCTCTGCAGTCTTTCTTCAGATGTCCTTTCTTCCCACAACTCCAACACTCTATCTTTCCTAGTTTGTATTTGGATCTACCCTTCCTAGAATTCTCATGGTTTCTTGCACTCTTTCCTCTTTCCCTTTATCTTCCCCTATTCTCTACAGTCAATGCATTACCTCCTGTCTCACATGTGCTTATCCATCGCATTTCCTTGCTAAAGATAACACCAACAACATCATCAAATTTTAGAGTGTTTGAACTAGATACATAGTTACTTACAACCATGACCAAGCCATTCCAACTTTTTGTCAATGAGCACAATATTAGAAGATTCCTAACCTCATCATCAAAGTCCACTTTTACATAACTTAGCTGATTAGTAACTGTATTGAATTCATTTAAATGATCTTAAATAGACCCATCTTCTGACATCTTCATATAATTAAATAATTGCTTCATTAGAAATACCTTGTTGGAAGTTGATGTTTTTTCATATAGTTTAGCCAATGCATCCATCAGATTATCCATTGTCTTTTCTTTCAAAATATTGAAATCCACCGATACTACTAGGTACATCTGTATCATTCCCAATGCCTTTCTGTCAAGAATCTCCCATTCTTCTTCCTTCATACTCACCGGTTGTTTTTCATTTCCGCCCAACGGTAGGTAAAAATCCTTCTGATATAAATAATCTTCCATCTGCATCTTCCATAAATGATAGTTTTGGTCGTTAAATTTCTTGACTTTAGACTTTATGTTATGACCCAAGGGGGGCATATATATGGCTAAATGTATATGATATGACCCCAAGGAGGGGCATATATATGGCTAAATGTATATGATATGACCCCAAGGAGGGGCATATATGTGCCTAAATGTACATGTAATGTGTAAATACATATGTAATAGGGTCAACCTAGTGATAAAGGGGCCCCATGTGCAAGTGTGAATAGTTATATATAAGAGATCATGTATTCATTATTGGGGGATAGGAATTCGGAAGTATGAATGGTATTTGGTTATTTAGAGGGGGTCCCTATTATTTAAGGATTTATTGTGTAATTTATCTATCTTGGAGTTGTTCTCCACGTTGACATTCTGTACATGGTGTGTACTTATGTTATTTTATGATATTTTGAGCATTTTGGATCACATTTGATTCATTACACTTTCATTAACAAAAACAGGGGTAATCCTCTTCTATATCAATGAACGGATCTAGTGGTAAAATATATTTCGATATGCATTTTTCAAACTGAACTCATAATGATTAATATGTCAAAAACTAAAAGAAGAATTGGTTCACGTAGGAATGAACATCGAGTACTCAAAGGAGTTATTTATGTTCAAGCAAGTTTTAACAATACCATTGTTACTGTTACAGATGTACAGGGACAAGTTTTGTGTTGGTCTTCTGTCGGTGCCTATGGATTCAAAGGTACAAGGAGAGGTACACCATTCGCCGCCCAGACTGCAGCAGAAAATGTTATTCGTACATTAATGGATCGGGGTATGGAACGAGTCGAAGTTATGATAAGTGGCCCTGGTCGGGGGAGAGATACAACATTACGAACCATTCATAGAAGTGGCATATTATTAAGTTTTGTACGTGACGTAACCCCTATGCCAAATAATGGATGTAGACCTCCCAAAAAGAGACATGTGTAAGAATTGAATGAATTTCAAGAGAAAGAAATAATTTTATGATCTAATCAAATAATCTTGGTATGATTCGAGATGAAATCTCAGTCTCTATTCAGACACTACGATGGAAGTGCATTAAATCCAGAGCATACAGTGAGAGTCTTCATTATGGCCATTTTGTTCTATCCTCGCTCTGCAAAGGTCGATCCGATACAACAGGCATCGCAACGTGAAGAGTTTTACTTGGAGAAGTAGAAGGAACATGTATCACACATGTTAAATTGGAGAACATAAAACATGAATATTTCACGATAATAGGTATTGAAGAATTAGTACATGACATTTTGATGAATCTAAAAGAAATTGTACTTAGAAGTGATACGTACAGAATCCGAGGAGCTTCTATCTGTATCGTTGGACCCAGAAATGTAACTGCTCAAGATATCATATTACCACCTTATGTGAAAATAATTGATACTACACAACATATAGCTAGACTTACTAAATCAATTACTTCTGATATAAGATTACAAATTGAAAAAAATTGTTGATATATTATACATAGTCCAAATAATTATCAGGACGAAATTTTTCCTACAAATGTTGTTTTAATGCTTGTTCACTATGCGAATTATAATATTCATTCCCATGGGAGAGGAAATGAAATACGAGAAGTCATTTTCTTGGAAATATGGACGAATGGGGGGTTAACTCCTAGGGAGGCACTTTCTGAAGCTTCTCGAATTTTGATCGAGTTATTTATTCCCTTCCTACATGGAGAGGAACAAAACATCGATGGAATGAGCAATAGAAAAGGGTCCAATATGCCTCCCTTCCCCCTTTCGCACGTATTGACTGATATAGGGGAAACGAAAGAAAACAAATTTGCATTTCAACATATTTTCATTGACCAATTAGAGTTACCCCCCAGAGCCTATAACTGCCTCGGAAGAGCCAATATACATAAATTATCGGACCTCTTAAATTACAGTCGAGAAGATCTAATGAGAGTTGAACGCTTCGGGAAGGAATCTGTCGAACAGGTATTTGAAATTTGACGAAAATGTTTTGCAATTGATCCACCCAGGAATTAGTTTCGGGTTCATTAAATGGTTGGTTTCATTTCATGGAATATTCCAAAGAAATCTCTAACAAGATGGGTATATCTAGGGAATTTGTCTTGAAGCAACTACTCCCTAGATATATGAATAAAAATTTGAAATATTTTTATATTCGACAGTTGGATCAAATTGGAAAAGACCTAAAGTTAAAGATTCATCAATAGGTAACGCTACCCCAATGCCTAACCAAAGGGCTACTGCAGTACCGATCAAGGATACTGTTGTAGCTACTGGATGATGAAATGGATTCTGAAATTGATTCACATTCTCTAGAAAAGGCACTGTTAATGATCCCGCGGGTATTGAGGCCATTAAAAGGACACCTAATAATTTGTTAGGTACTGTACGAAATATTTGGAATACCGAGAAAAGATACCATTCGGGCAATATCTCCAAAGGAGTTGCAGATGGATTTGTTGGTTCACCAATCATTGATGGTTCTAGAACCTCTAAACCTATTGTACATGCAATAGTACCTAAAATTACTACTGGAAAAATATATGAAAGATCATTGGGCCAAGCAGGCTCTCCATAATAATTATGTCCCATACCTTTAGCTAATTTAGCCCTTAATACAGGATCATTCAGGTCAGGTTTCTTTGTTATTTGGATAAGTAGATCTCTATGGATCTATCCCCCGAAAGAACCAGACATGTCGATTTTGATCATCCGGCTCGAACAATTACTGGAGGGAGTATATATCACTTCTTTTTCCCATGATGGAAGACGGATTGTAAGAATAGGAACTAATAATGTCTATGATCATCCATCATTGGTAAATTGATTATTCCAATTAAATGCTCATTACCCAAGTAAGCTCACAAATTTGATCATGATCGATATGCCTTTTGGACCATCTTAGTCCTTGTAATTTGTGTTTATCATCACAAATAGACCTCGAATAGACCTCAAAAGTTTGTTCACATACAAGGTATTGACTTGTTATTGATCCGACCTCTCTCCTTCCTTAGATCCCTTATTTAACTCCAATAGTTTTCCCATCAAAATGGATGCATTTTCACACTATGAAAAGGATAAGTAAAGTCATATGGTCCAATTATTAATTATATGAAAATAATACCCCATTACCGGATCTTATGGAGCCCTTTCTGATCCAGATTTGATCATAGAAAGACTTCTCTTGGAACGGAACAAACTGACCGATGCCTTTCCACCCAGGTGTTAAACTTTCTATTTCTGATAAGAAAATTGGGACAAAGACACATTTTATCAGAAATATTGATGTGGTAGATCGGAGAAAGTATCTGCATGGCCTAATCAATAGTTCAAGTCACACACTCCCATAATCCATCTTCTCTGTCTGAAAATCTACTCCAATTATTTGTTTGTATTGGATGAATAATACTCCAAAATCAAAAGGAGAAATCTGAGGGCCATATTTTCTATTTTCTATGGACATTTCCATTATTTTATAATAAATATTCTTGGCGATGAGATATTACCGTCGTTACTCAGAACAATAAGTTATGAATAGTTATTTTCAATCTACCTTTGCTCTCTATAAAGGACCTAGAATACCTTGCTTACGGATCATTAGAAAGTGCATTGGCATAAATACAATAGTAAGAAGGGGTAATATGAAAGTGTGTAAGCTATAAAAACGGGTCAAGGTAGATTGACCCATGCTAACACTTCCACGTAATAACTCTACCAAATGAGATCCTATTACAGGAATAGCCTCAGGCACATCAGTTGTTAGCGATAAAAATGCATTGGTATTTTTTTGGAGTGTCTTCTCAAATTTTATTCAGTACGCTCATTTCTAAAGTTTTCTAGCCAGTATTTTAACTTCCAGATCTTCATCAAAGCTCTGTGTGATCGTTTTTCACCTGTGTTTCAAAGCATCATCGGTGCTTCCTAAACCCTAGTTTTTGTGGCTTCTTTATACTTTGAAATGAAATGTATATTGTATTTCTAAAATTCCTAAGCAAAAAGTGATGTTTGCACTTAAGTGTTTTATTCCTAAACTATCCTAAGCGTAAGTCATATCACACCAAAACTCATATGCCAAATTCTTAGTCTACATGTCGAATGCCTAGTCTCCATATAACCACCAAGTCAAAGCCGAGTCCAACAACCTAACCACGAGTCAAACTCAAGTCAAAGCAAAGTGCAGCACATTACCGAGCGTTGTTCCATATGACTCATCAATCATAGTTGAGGGTATTGGCACTTAGATACAGTGTGAAGGTTACAATTTGCAGCTTGTTTTTAACTATCGAAACATTTTAGATAGGTGCCAAAAATGAATCATAGGCAGATTACTTTAAAATACCATGGTGCCACGGTGAGGCCAACTGCCAGATCCAGTTAAAAGTGTAAGGGCATATGAAGGTACCTTTGTTGTTTATGAAGGTACCCTGCACTACATCAAAGACCGTTTTCTGCGGGCTTATGAATTTACAACTCAAAAGACACTCAAATTATACAAATAAGAAGGAACGGATCCACATAAATGAATCAAGGACCAAGATCATTGTCTTATAGTCTTTTGAAAAATGTTGTTCTGGTATGTTTAGATGTTGAAAGTGGGTCATATGAATTTTATCTCTTTCCAAAAGATAGTGTTGGCAGAAATGAGACGACACAGGAAGCAAAGAGAGGACTTGGATGATCTATTGTCTTTGTTGCTCGTAATCGATTTGCAATCCTTGATAAGAGTCATAACCAAGTGATGATAAAAATCTCAGAAATAAGGTCACTAAGAAGTGTAGTTTTCCAGTAACTATGGATGCAATCTTCTATGCAGCAACATGAAACCTTCTTTATAGGTCAGAAGATGGAATAGTCCTCTTGATCTGCGACAGAGGTTTGTACTCGGAGAACTCTATACTATGTTTGTGAAATACATTGTCCAGTCAAATGACATGGACAACATAGCCTTGTTGAGCAAGCATGCAATCATCATTGCAAGCAAGAAACTTGTACATAGGTGCACTCTACATGAGACTACTCGTGTTAAGACTGGTGCTTGGAATGATAATGGTGTTTTATTTATACAACCTTGAATCACATTAAGTATTGCCTTCCAAATGAATATAGTAGCATCATCAGAACACTTGATGTTCTTGTTTTAGATGTGCAACAGGCATTTGTTTGCAGAGGAGGCCATCAAATCGAGAGAGCTCTTCGATCCATATGTGGAATTGATGTCAAGAGAACAACTATATTTTACAGGGAAGGAAAATCTCATTTAACTATAAGAAAATCACAACACTTGCTGATAATAAAGAGTTTTCACCAGCATAGGAAGCATATTTACAACTAGTTAGCCATTGAAAAGTAGAACTTTCAATGGCTAACTAGCAAATTTCAAGGCAGAAGAGCTGGTGAAACCGCAGAGGAGGACAGAATTGCATTATTTTTTCACAGATTTATGCTTTATCATTCTAAAGGGCATGAGGATGGTTTTAAAGTGAAAATTATAATTAAGAAGATCTGTTTCAATGCTCTGTTTCAGTTTTTCAAGCTGCCAACAAGGTGAAAGAGATCAAGCAAATCACCTATTTTTGGCCAAAAACTACCTGTCTGTCAAAGTGCCATTTTGACTTCATCAAGCAGCTAATGAAGTTATGAATAGCTGTCATAGAAGGATCTCAAGTTGCCTTGTCATCACCAGAGTTTGCTAAAAAAGTCGAAGATGTTGAAAATCAAATTATGAATCCAATTGCTCCTTGGGAATAGGATTTATTTCCTAGAATCATGTAATTGATTAGATTTGTAAACACTTATAATTCTGAGATCCATCATTTGAGGATCTGAATTGCTTTGTAAAACATATTTAAACTGATAGAGGCCACACATAGAGATAAAAATGCATTGGAATTTTTTTAGAGTGTCTTTTCAATTTTTATTCAATACACTCATTTCTAAAGTTTTCTAGCGAGTATTTTAACTTCCAAATCTTCATCAAAGCTCCGTGTGATCGTTTTTCACCTGAGTTTCAAAGCATCGTCAATGCTTCCTAAACCCTAGTTTTTGTGGCTTCTTTATACTTTGAAATGAAATGTATATTGTATTTCTAAAATTCCTAAGCAAAAAGTGATGTTTGCACTTAAGTGTTTTATTCCTAAACTATCCTAAGATTAATCCATATCACACCAAAACTCATATACCAAATTCTTAGTCTACATGTTGAATGCCAAATTCTTAGTCTACATGTCATATGCCAAATTTAGTGAGACAAAATGTGTTGGTTAGGGTACAGGTTGTAGTATGTTTTGTAATAGTTTCAGATCTGTTCAATAAATATTTTGTGCGGTCCACGCTCTACAAGGTCACTCTCTAGAATAAGCCAGATCTTTATTCATTATAGGTACAAAGTTATGATTATTTCACGTTGGGGTTGTTGACTAATCCAAAACTAGTCATGGTTGAGCAAGCAGTTGATGAGTTAGCACATACATGAGGTGTATAGTTGATGATGTTGGTACATATTGATGATTCATTGTTGATGATTATTTGACACATGATTGGTATATACTTGGTACATGGTTGGATGCACTTGCTTATGGTACAGGTTGATTACAGGTTGTTTGGCACAGGTTAGTGCATGGTTGATGGACTTGTTTATGTTGACAGATTGATATCTGTTGAGGATTGTTGCCTCATCTCAGTTGGTTTTGAGAATGTAATCTGAGTCTTGCATATAGAGCTGGTGCTCTTTTAGAGTTGTACTTTATGCAGTTGTTGCTGAAAAACCCCTGAATTGAAGTCCATAATAAAAAGAAAAAATGTACATACAGCTTGTGTTCTTTGTGTTCCTTGTGGAGATGATTTGTTGATGATATGTTGCTGATATGTATTCACATCTAACTGATTATAAATGAAAGCAATAAGTAATAAGAAAATGTTGAATGTTAACTAAGGAGTTTTTGTGTAAGAGGGAAGTTTTGGGAAAAATATCCCCACACTCATTCACCCCCCCCCCTCTAAGTGTGGTAGGTGTGTCCAACAGGAGCAAAGCTACCAAATGCAACAAAGAAACTTTGAAAAGCACCCAATTCAAAAGCATATATGGAAAGAGTGCATTTGAAATAATTTTCTACTTTGCAAACAATGAATATAATGTTCTTTATCTACGATACATTATTGCACAAATGTTTTGCAACTGGAATTGTGCATAATGATCCATTTTCACTTAAGTGCATAAAAAAACATATAGTTTATGATGTCATCAAAAAAACCACAACTATAACAAGTTTGGCAAGAATACATAAAGAAATGAAAATTTCCATTGCTATATGATAAAGGAAACATTGAAGGTGGTATATTTGTCTTTGTCTCAATAAACATTATACTAGATATAGAAATATGTATTTGATCTCTAGTAAGATATCCATTTCTATAAAAATATTTCCAAAAAAATAGATAAAAACTTTGAACATAATACAATTTAAGAGGAATACAACTCTTATCCACTATGAACCATTACAACAAATACAAACAACCATCAATAAAAACTCTCATGCACATACAATCACAAATCATGAAATTGAAGAATTTCAATCTATACATTCATGAAATTGAAGAATTTCAATCTATGCATTGTGTAAAAAAATTATTTGGAAACATTTCGAAACAATATCAGCTAGATGAAGAGAAGCTAGAAACAATAGTTGACAAGTATTAATTGTTGGAGCAAATGAAACAAGAATAAAAGTGAACTATGATATGACATCGGTGGTCACAACAATAACAAATGTCACTCATTAATTCACATGAAATAATTTATTATAAACAACTTCAAATTAGATAAGATGCAAACTACTCTTAATATAAGCCAAACAAAACCCTTTCATCAATTAAAGAAAAAAACAAGTCGCAAATTTGCCAATTTGTGAACAACTGTTGCATATGAAAAAAGTGTGTACCTTTACGTTGCCTAAAAAATGTTACCTACTTTAGGAGAACCAATGATCATCCATCATCCCACCTCTTCAATGTTTGTCATGCCCGGCCTCATCGATCAACCTTGAAACCAAAAAGGATTCAACATATTGTTTAGAATAGTTTATGTTCTTATTAATATTGATCGAAATATTATCAATAAAATAACATCCACTATTTAATGCTGTAATTGTAAATTCAATTTTCAACACATTTTGCATAATTTTATTTTAAAAATTTCAAAACAATGTTTCCTTCAATCAAATTCATCAATGCATTTAGATAATTCTAAGAACTTATTGAATCATTATAATGATAACCAAATTGATTTATGTGAATAAGACATACAATTTGGAACTGTAGTGTCCCCCTTTATCAAACCCAATAATTCTAATACCATTAAAATTAATGCAATCTAGCATGCTAAAATCTTTGTTGGCACAGGAGCAGACCCAGGGTTCAACGCTTCAACAGCGCACCAACAAAACCCTAACTACCATCCCTTTTGGCAACACCTACGAAGAAGATGAAGTCTCACCCGAGGTAGAGGCAGGGGTGGTTGTAGGACTCAAGTGTCTACAACCTAGATGGGACACAGATCTATGATTATAACACTAACAAATCACTTAGCAGTTAACATTCATCAGCATTTAACCCTTATTCACATCGCAAATTGAAATCCTAGTTACATAACAACGCAGTATTCAACAAGATCTAATACATCCAGCACTTAGCACATAGAAATAGATCAGATCTAGCATTCATTCACATTACTAAGCACTAAACTATTGTATCATATGCATCTAAAATATATCATTTCACTAAGCATACATCACATCAACAACATAACAACTATAATGCACAAAGCAACCACAACACAGGATATACGTGGTTCACCCCAGTGTAGGGCTACGTCCACCAACTCTTCTCTTCTTTATTGTCTTCTTTCAATCTTCTACAAGCACAAAGCCATAGGAACCCACTCCGCATAGGGAAAGATATCTGCGCGCACCTCGCAAGATCCTCCTTCCCTGAGCTAGGTTTAACCACAACGCCTTCTTATAATCTACACACAAGCTTCTTACAATCAGTTGCACTTAGCTCTGCAAGTTCTTAACACACAGTATGCACAAAGCCTCTAGCTTTGCACTAAGTTGATTCTACTAGATCTCTTCACTATTGCCTTCTTATATCGCCTAGATATCTATTTATACATTACAAAAGGGCTTGAACATGGGTAAACCCATGGGCCAACATCCCATACCTGTTACATAAACCCTAAACCCAAAAATCCCTAAGAAGGGGTCGAGATCCCGCAATCTCCGCTTTGTCTGGTGCTTTGTCTTCGACCATCTTGTCGAAGTCCTAAAATCGGTCAAACGTGATCCAAGCTCTCCAAAACTTGGTTAAGGGCCAACAGACCCCCAACACTCACCTGTGACTCGTCCTGAGTCACTCTGATCTAGATAACTCTACCTCAAATTCCTCGAGCTTGGCTCAAGCTACTTCGACCTGTTGCTTCGCCAAAGCCGCCTACTCGACGAACTCCTGAATGACCTTCTCAGTGACAGGTCCTTCGAATCGTTGTTCAAATGAGGTGACTACTTGTTCTAGCTGTGCACCTTGTCCTTCAATCTCCTCAAAAAGTGTGCAGGCTTCATCTTGCACTGGTTGGAGTCTTTGGGTTACTTCCATGATCTTGTTCTGAATGGCATGGGCCTGTAGTTGAAACATGCATCGTTCCTGGGATCTTTTCATCCTCTCTACCGATAACAGTAGCTTCAACTGCGCTTGCATTGTTGTTGCTTGTTGTTTTTCTTCCTGGAGTTGTGACTCTAGCGTCCTGAGATCAGGGTCCTCTGCAAGGCGCTCGTAGGTTTGCGCACTTCGACTGTTGAGTTGTTTTCATTCCAAGGCTAATGCCTTGATTCTCTGGACTGCGCTTCAGACAGTTTATTCTCTCTAGTCTCGCACTTCCTGCGGAGTACTTGGCACTGCTTGTAACTCCAATTCGGTTATCCTCTATTGGAGCTACTAAATGGCTTCGACAAGCTTCCCTACTTGTCTTTCTACTGGGTCTTCTTCCATCTGTTCTAATCCCGTCACAGACTGAAGTGGTCTAATGATTGCTTTTTTAAATCCAATCTACTTTGCGAGCAGTTGTTCCTTCTCCTTCTGGATCTGCGCTCTATCGTCTGCAAACTTGGCTTGGATGCTGTCTCTTTGTTGTTGCGCAACCTGATGTTGTTCTCTGCCTTCCTCTTTTTCTTTCTTTAAGGCCTCTATGGCCTGCTCTTTTTCTTCCTAAACATGACAAAGGCGATCTTTGGTCGCATCTACTATTCGGTGGAGTTGGGCAAGTTCGTCTCCCAACTCTGTTCCTTCTGATGATGTGGGCACAACAGACACTGCGCGGCTTGAGGGGAGGGCTTGTTGTACCCCTTTACGCTCTGCTTCAATTCTTTCATACATGGTCTCTTGTTTGGCTTCATTGCACTGTAAGATATCTTCTGATGTATCTGAGACAACAACGATGATGAAATCTATGTCATCCATCGTGAGAACATTCTGCATCTATGGTTTAGTAGCTTTGGACTTCTTCCGCGACGTAGGTTTCGTGGGGGAAACCTTTCTTTTCTTGGAGGTATCAGCTTCGTCAATAGGTCATCCAGATTTTATGAGAAGAATGAAATGACTATAGATTATTAACAGGTGCTTAACACAAAATAACAGAGATACAGTAAACTGGTTTTCTATTCAATAAGGAAATAAGATGAAACTGTAAAATGCAACAGAAACAAGCTTGTTGGAATGGTGGCGGCTTATCTCTAAGAAGAGATGTGACGGCTGCACTCATTTGCAAGAATATCATTACAATGAGGCTCTGAAGGCATTTTTACAATAAACAAGAATGCCAAAAACCCTATACCTCCAAAAA
The DNA here is from genome assembly GCA_032191745.1 of Picea mariana. Classification (NCBI taxonomy): domain Eukaryota; kingdom Viridiplantae; phylum Streptophyta; class Pinopsida; order Pinales; family Pinaceae; genus Picea; species Picea mariana. Next base: position 48,955 of record JASDQU010682646.1, on the reverse strand, counting down.
CATAACCCTAGGAGATGAAGCACCAAAATTCATGTGGGCCCCGTTTGGGTAAGTTAGTACATCAACTTCCTGGGGTCGTAACTTTTGCATATGATCTCCGTTTTAGGCGTATGATATCCCGTTGGAAAGGTATTGTCAAGGAGATTTATTTTGGGGGCTTAATCATGCCTTCAGATATCATTCAGAACCTCGGTCCCAAAAAACCTTCATTTAGGCCCTCAAAATGGCCCCAAAAGTTAAAATTGCTAAAAATAGTAAATTGCCAAGATTGTCAGAAAAATGTTTTGAGCCAGTTGGAAAAGGTGGGTGGCCACAGATATCCACCTATATTAATAGGTTCCCTAGGTAGTGTTACTTCGCCTTGTTTATGTTTGTCTTCTTCTCCTTTTTCTTCGTCTTTGTCTAATTCGTCATCACCTCCCCCTCCAGGTGAGTCTGAAGCAGTCTCTTCTGATGCATGGTTTAGCTTCTGTACCTCTTCCTTTTTCTTCCTTCTAGTATTGTTGGGTGCATCATACTCTTCGCGAGTGACCAGAGCACTTACGATTAGGTCGGGTTCGAATAGTTTTGCTTGGTCAACTGGTACAAGGAGCTCTGTGGGCCACTACTTAGTTATTTCTTCCATGCCCTTCTCAGTGAGCTTGTATTAAGATTGGAGCTCTTCTCTATGTTCGTCTCCTCACGTAGTGATATAAATAAAATGTCTATCTGCGCGGAACTTCACAAATGGTCTGAACCTGTGCAAGGTATTCGGTGTCATGAGAGGGGAAGACTCAATAGTCCTCTTCAACTCCAGGTAATAGGTGTGGAACACCGCATTTGACAGCCATTGTTTAGCCATGTCGATCGAATACCAGAGCATGGTGAACTTTGCGACTAAGGGTTATGATGGCTCAATCTCAGGGAAGGTCACACCTTCCGGCATCTCCCAAGTAATGAAGGTGATGAGGATCAACAACCAACTGAAGTGGAACTCGTAGCCCTGATCTTGAGATTTGAGGCAGTCTTTATCTAACTAGTTGACGAGGTAGCTCGCCAAGTTCATTTGTATCCCTTCCACACATTTTCCTGCGAGGTCGACGAAAAACCCTGGGACCTATGTGGGTTTGTTCTTCCTTACTAGCTTACCAACAATCAACTGGCAGGCTAGACGCACTGCATCATTCTAGATGGAGGCTACATTGTAGCCCTTCTTCCCCTTTTCCACATTGCCATAGGTGTCTTTGATTGTCTATGCCACGGTGCGATCTGTAGCCTTCCCTGGATAAAATTATTGTGGGTTTGGTCCTTGCATGCTTAGTTCGGTGATCCGATGGATCAGTGTCTGATTTACGGTGATGTGTCTGTCGAGCCATAGATAACCACCATGGAAGCACGACAACAGGATCTTAACGCACGCGTTAACCTCCTGATGTCATCCGAAGTGTGGTATCTTCATCACGTTCAAGATAGTGGACCTCGCGATGTCCATGGTCCACAACTGGGGGGATGATCTTCGACTTCTTCCCCTTGGTCCTGGTCAAATATTTGTATGGTGCGAGCATGCCATAGTTCTTGCGGTCTCCTAGGTTATAGTCATTGAACTTCAACGTCGAAATCCTCTCCAATTGCGGTTTGACTGCGCGTATCCCCTTTGGGAGGTACGTAGTGATGATTGTGTAGTTGAAGTCCCTCAGGACGTTGTCATGACTCACTGCGCTAGCCGGAAGTGGGATGTAGTTGGGCATGATAGATGGGATGGGCTTCACATTCACTAAGTCATCACGATGCTTCATTCGTTTCTCTGTCGCAGCTCAGGATGGTCCAGATCCATGAGCAGTCGACGGGGATGCCTGCACTCCTCTTGTCGACGAGGCTTGGATACCTGTGGACATCACCTTCTCAACCATGAGTTCTATTAGGATCTCTTCGATGACTTTTTCTACTGCGCTAATTTCGTCCAACTTGCACACTCGAGATTTGATATCTTAGGCCGGTGAATAACACTCAATGTAACAGAACGGATGGCAAGGTCTCAATAATCACTGCACAAAAGCAACTAGTTCTCTGTGGGCTCGGATAATCACAATCGGAAAAAGTGTTATCGGTGCAATGCTCGATGGGATAAATAGACAACGTCATAACGAACTCTTCCAATAGACAGGAATGCCTCAATCAATGCAATTCCATCTATTATGGTGCGGTCCCAATGGTCCACTGGTGAACTTTCTGGCAATAACTGTGTTTCTAGCTGTTCTGGAGCATCGTTCTAACGGTTGGGATGCCTCCAACAGTCATATTTCTTCGTCGTGGAGAAGTGTCAATCTTCGTTGTTTTGATATCCCAATGAAGTTCCAGTTTTGCAAACCTTCTTTCTGTGAAGTCATCTTTGGTACTTCTTGCAATTTATCTATCTTTGCTTTCTTCTTGCTGAGATTTCTGGATTTCTTTCCTCTAATCCGAGTCACTGGTTTCCTCTTTCCATTATTGTTCTTATCTCCTCTTGGCATAGTAACTTCTCACTATGGATGGTCTTTCATAGAGTTCGAGGGTAATACTTCTTCTCTTTCTGGGGTAGGTGCTCTACTCTCTTGTACATACATGTGTTTCAAGTCTTCCCA
>JASDQU010682646.1:26568-45358 GCA_032191745.1 Picea mariana | reverse complement strand
CTAGATCCATTCTTTTGAAATAAAAAATTTCACCTATCTTACCTTTCTCAGAGCACAAAGCTTCAAGATCTTACCTCTTTTCTTCGGATCAGACTTCTCTTCTTAGCACAGAGCTTCGCAAGTCAAGTAGAATATTGTGCACTAGAGAAGCAAATCTACACATATAGCTTTCTCTTTTCTCTAGTTCCCAACAATCACAGTTTCAGGTCCCGACAATGGATCCATTTGTTGGCACAGGGGCAGATCCAGGGTTCAATGCTTCAACAACGCACCAACAAAACCCTAACTACCAGCCCTTCGACAACACCTACGAAGAAGATGAAGTCTCACCCGAGGTAGAGGTAGGGGTGGTTGTAATACTCAAGTGTCTACAACCTAGCTGGGACACAAATATATGATTATAACACTAACAAAGCACTTAGCAGTTAACATTCAGCGTTTAACCCTTATTCACATCGCAGATTGAAATCCTAGTTACAGAAAAACACAATATTCAACAAGATCTAATACATCCAACACTTAGCACATAGAAATAGATCAGATCTAGCATTCATTCACATTACTAAGCACTAATATATAATATCATATGCATCTAACATATATCATTGCACTAAACATACACCACATCAATAGCATAACAACTATAATGCACAAAGCAACCACAACACAGGATATACGTGGTTCACCATAGTGTAGGGCTACGTCCACCAACTCTTATCTTATTTATTGTCTTCTTTCAATCTTCTACAAGCACAGAGACATCGGAACCCACTTCGCATAGGACATGATATTTGCGTGCACCTCGTCAGATCCTCCTTCCCCGAGCTAGGTTTAATCACAAAACCTTCTTATAATCTACACACACGCTTATTACAATCACTTGCACTTAGCTCTGCAAGTTCTTAACACACAGTATGCACAAAGCCTCTAGCTCTGCACTAAGCCGATTCTACTAGATCTCTTCACTAATGCCTTCTTACATCGCCTAGATATCTATTTATACATTACAAAAGGGCCTGAACATGGGTAAACCCATGGGCCGACATCCCATACCCGTTACATAAACCCTAAACCCAAAAATCCCTAAAAGGGGGTCGAGATCCCGCGATCTCCGCTTCGCCTGGCGCTTTGTCTTCGACTAGCCTGTCGAAGTCCTAAAATCAGTCAAACATGACCCAAGTTCTCCAAAACTTTGTCAAGGTCCAACAACAACATTATAAAGACATGAATGCAATTTCATTAAACATTCACACAGTAGCATGTACATTGCTTAAAACTTAGAGTAAATACAAAACAAATAAATCCCACAATTAAGTGTAATGCAATGAGGATTTAACATTCATTTAGTAGCATTATGAATGCATCCCAACATACAGACATGCACAATTGCATATAATTCACTCAAGAATAGAGTATACACACAACAAATTAAACCCANTATTGTTTAACGAATTATGCAACCAACTACAGGGGGTGGACATTCCACCCAACTATAGCTTTGTTTCTCCAAATATTAGCAACAAATCACCCCTGATATGGGTGTCTCTCTATTGTCCACTCACAACCCAACACAACCCACAACAAGCTAATTTTTCCTACAATTATCCCAATCATATAGCTCTCTACCCATCAACTTGCACAACCCATGGAATGGGATCCCCCTTCACTGCACATAGTACCACTTCTCTCTAGGGCTCCAACTAAGGTTGGCTAGGAATCTATCTTACTTGGGACTCTAGCGATGTCAGTTGCAATAGGAAAACTCATAACAAAACCTCACTGCTCTAGGAAAAACCCTCACACCAAAAATTCACTCTATAGGCCTAACAACCTACGTCTTCATGCATTTGCAGCTCCAAGCAACTACAACACATGCCCACTATGGCTTCCTTCAAGCTCCAACACTTTGTTTTCTCTCGCTATCCCCAAAAACTACATGTAAAAATTGCTCTAATTTCCCATACAAATATTTGTTTGTCCCATCCATGTTGACTCTCCCAATTCCAAACATTGATTGTACTCACCCCTCATGCTCTCATTAACTATGTGAAGTGATTTTTCACACCCACCCTCCTACATGTGTTTAATGACTAGGGATTTGATACACTCAAGAGGAAATTAGAAGGTTTATACACAATCATAATTTTAGGAAGTGGGTCGAGATTAATAGACATGGGTAATTCCCCCTTGGACCTCCTCTTACACCCTCTCCTCTCTTGTGGAAACCTAGCCCCCCATTACTCCGTTTGTGTCCATCTACAAGTGACGATACATTTATTTTATTATTTTTGATATACAATGTTTACATATTAAATCATCATGTCCATGACCATATATCATATTTACATTATACATCACTAAATCAAAGATTAAAAATGGGGATGTTATAGGAACGATGTTTTTATACCATCAAATAATCATATTGGAGGATGTTTCCCATCAAGGTGGTTGGAAGAAAGCAGAATCTATCCACATTATACTCTCTGTAGTCTCTTTCAAAGTGGATTCGATGTCGTGGTGAGTAAGGTGCCCTTTCAACACACGTAAATGAATTTAGCACCCTCCAATAACCCTAGTCAATCGGATTGTGCAATGTTAACATCAGATATCTTCAAATTCAATGAATCCAAAATGAAGTCAAAAAATTTAATTTCTCTTTCCTATTTTTTTGGGTTGTTAGAAAAGAGCCAATTCGTAAAATGTTTAGACTACAATAAATGTAAATAGAAGTGTTAGAAATGTTTTGAAAATGAGATCTACTCTTGATGTAGGCTATGAAGTGTAAGAGAAAATGTTTTGCATCTTTTACTTCACTAAATTGCAAATTTTGCAAATTCTTTCAAATTTAAAATTACAATGAAATTTTGATAATACTATATTTTTTCTTTAAAATTAATTACAATGAAACTATATTTTAAAACCAATCCTTAAAAAGTTATTTCACTTTCGAAGTGTAATTTGACCAATGCCTACATTAATTTTCAAATTCCAACATTCAATAGATGTTGTTGGTAAGATGGAAAAACTTAAATTCCCATGATTCCTTTTTAGCTTTTGTTTTGAAAAGTTCACTCTTTATATTTAATGGAAGGACTACGGTGTACAACTTGCGTGAGAAGCGGTTTTCAAGGTGAAAACCATTAACTAAAGGAGAATCTGGTCGTTCGAATGTTGTTGTAGCACGCAAAAACAAAAGAATTCTTCGAATTACGTACGCAAGTTCTTAAAGAGTCCTAGTCACCAAGTTCTTAAATTCTATTATATTATATTCACCAAGCATGTGGCTATTCAATGCACGCCGAACCTAATTAGCTAGCCACCTTACAAATCTAACTTTAGAAATGCAATGTACATGTGCTAGTCAAAAACCTTATAATGGATCTTTACTTTCATACTCTCCCATGAGAAATAGCGAAATAAGTTTTTGACTTCATAGGGTAAAGGGTTTTTTTTTAATAAAATTTAAGTTTAGTAGTTAGTTAAGACCTAGGTTAAAGATTTTATGAAATGAAGATTTTTTTTCGGGGATATTTACCTGAAATTTGACGAGAAATTGCTGGATTCGTAGATTTAAGTGATTATTTCTATAAAATTCGAGTGTCCTAGGAGTTTTTCAGCATGTTGAATCCATTTATGCATTCAAAAATGGATACTAAACAACAAAAAATAGTGATTCATGTAAATTTATATCGTCGGATTCCGGCGAAATAAGCCATTTGGTAGAATAGCTAGCCAACACCGCTAGTTAATAGCTTAATTATCATTCAAAGAGATATGTATTTAGGTTAATAATATGCATCTCGTAGTAAAGTAATTAATATTATATAGGTTGGGATATATATGATCTAATTTTAATGTACTTCAAATGAGATGGTATATATTTCAATCTATACAATGTTAATTGTTTTGTTGTGGGATGTATGGTGTTTGCCATCCATCTAGACATGTTTTTGTGGAAATTGAACCCCAATCTAGTGATTTCATAGCACAAGAAGCATACATACTTGCACCCAGGGTCTTCATCCATTGGGCCACAACATGGAGATTAATCTAAGGGTTATTTAATTCAACAACATGTTTTTAGGGGGATTAAACCCAAGTCTATAAAGGTCATAGCATAATAAGCATTGGCACTTGCACTCAAGGCATGGCACAAGAAATAGCTAGAGTAGTATTGATACTAACATGTTCTTAGAGAAATTGAACATGGTCCCCAATGGGTCATAACACAACAAGCTCTTGCACTTGCACTTGCACTTGCACTCAAGGAGTGATCCTCATCTACATAGTGTTGACACAACAACTAGCTAGAGGGGTATTCAATTTCGGCGACATGTTTTCTAGGGGATTGAACTTGGGTCTTACTAGGTCATAGATTAACAAACACTTACACTTGCACTTGCACCCAAGCAGTCCTCATCCACAAATGTTCTCGTGGGGATTGAACACATGTCTTGTTAGGTCATATCAAAGCAAATTACATGAAGGGGCCTATTGGGAGTATATGTTTAATAAGATGTTCTCAATGGTATCGAACCCAAGGCCTAATACTACATTACAACACAACAAGCACTGACACTTACAACTAGGAAGTCATCATTTGTTGATGTTATTGGGGGGATTTAACATAGACCCTATGTTAGAAAAACAAGATCGTGGAGAAATAAAATAAAACAAATACGGAAATAAAACACAGAAGATACACAATACAATAGAGACACAGATATGTGTGGTTCACCCATTGTGGGCTACGTCCACCAGAGAAATTTCCAGATCCTTTCTTTATTATTATCTAGCAAATGAAGAGATACAACCTACAACATACTCGTTGTAACTCCTTCTTCTTTATCTCACAGTCTCCTCTCTCATAATATAATTTTCACTCACTCACACAACCACAAGACACTTCCCTCATACATAAGAGAGGGTTTCCTTCTAGGGAAAAAACCTCTAACATAACTTCTACCATCATATATGCGACCTTATAATGAACGTTCCAGATTGACTACAAAATTACAATATTTTACAAGGCAAATTTTCCCAAAATTTCGCTTTGGGGGCGTTGTCCTCGAATCCCCTGTTGGGGGGGACTCTAAAATTTATCAGCCCCCCTAGACCCCCCTGGCGAGAGAAGTGGGCGGGAAATCCCCCCCACACCCCTTCGTCGGGTAATGGGGTCCAAACGCGACCGAAACAAGACCTTTGAATCAGGAAGATAATCAGGTTGCACAACCAACAATCTCCCACTTGGAGACTGATCACAACAGCTTCAATTTTATTGTATCTATTGGACTATGATCCACATTGGACCTGAAAAGTTTCTCATCTTCACCTTCATGATTGAATTCCAACTGAAATTGAGCAGGAACTTAGTTTCTCTCTTGTTACTACCTTTGTTAACATGTAAGCAGGATTCTGGCTAGTATGTATATTTTCCAACTTCAATTGTCCATCTTCCAAAATGGATCATATGAAATGGTACCTGAGTTGTATATTCTTAGTCTTAGAATGGAAGGCCAAGTTCTTTGCAAGAGGAATAGCACTTTGGTTATCATAGTACAACTTGTTATTCTCCTGCTTCTTTCTCAATTCTTCCATAAACCTATGTAACCAAATCATCTCTTTACTAGCCTCTATAGCAACAACATACTATGCTTCTGTTGTTGAAAGTGCAACAACCTTTTGCAGTTTCAAAATCCACCTTACTGTTGTTCCACCTACAGTAAAAACATACCTTATGGTGCTCCTCCTATTATCTTTATCACATTCCATATTTCAATAAACATATCCTTGTAGAACAATGTTGAACCTCCAAAACATAATGCATGAGTAGTAGTACCTCTCAAATACCTGAGAATCCACTTTACTGCCTCCCAATTTTCTTTACTTGGATTGTTCATATACCTGCTCACAACTCCCACTTCAATGTGCAATATCTGGTCTTGTGCACACCATAACATACATCAAGATGCCAATTGTTGATGAATGAGGGACCCTAGAAATATGTTTTATTTTCTCCTGTGTCTTGGGACACATTTCCTTGGTTAATTTGAAATGGTTGGCCAAAGGTGTACAAACTGGTTTTGCATTCTGCATTCTAAGCCTCTCCAACACCTTCTCTATGTACTCAACCTGAGACAATGTCAATTTGCAATTTTTTGTGTCTCTTGTTATTCTCATACCAAGGATTTTCTTTGCAGCACCCAAACCCTTCATCACAAATGAATTAGCTAATTGTTTTTAGGACATTTATATTCTGCATGTTAGACCCTGCAACAAGCATGTCGTCTACATACGATAGCAAGATAATATAACTTCCCTTTTCTAGCCTCTTAACATAAACACAGTGATCAAAATGACATCTACTATAACCTTGCTCTGTCATAAACCTGTCAAACTTAAAATGCCACTACCTTGGAGCTTTTTTTAGGCCATACAAGCTCCTCTTCAACTCGCATACCAAATTCTTCTTTCATTTGACCTCATACTCCTATGGCTACTATATATAAATCTCTTCCACCAAATCCCCATGGATAAAAGTTGTTGTTACATCTGATTGTTCAAGATGCAAATCTTCTACTACCACAAGACTTAAAATAGTCCTAATTGAAGTCATTTTAACATCAATAGAAAATATTCCCTCAACATATATACCTTTCTTTTGTGTAAACCCCTTTACAACAAGTATAGCCTTGTACCACTTTTTGCCTCCATCTTCTTCCTTCAACTTGTAAACCCATTTATTTTGCAATGCTCTTTTTCCTACAGGCAACTAAACCAAGTCCCAAGTCTAGTTATTTATTAAGGAATCCATTTCCTCTTTCATGCCTTGCTCCAACTTTTTTTTAGTGTCTACCTGCATTGCTTCTTCATAACTTTCCAGTTCACCAGAATCAAACAACGATAAACAATACATTGGAGAGTATCGTTCAGGGCGTTTACTTAACTTGGTAGATCTTCTAACAACACTTGCAGGAGTTTGAGGTACTTGTTGCTCTTGTTGTTGTACATTTTGATTTTCTTGTACCTTTGAAATTTTATTTTCTTTGATTTCATCAAGCACTGTGTATTATGTGTTTTAATTTTCTTGTTTCTTTCCCTGCAATCGATCTTTGTACATGACCTTTTCATTGAATACCACATTTCTATTCCTTATGATTTTATGATTTTCATAATGCCATAAGAGATAACCAAAATCATTAACACCATATCCAATAAAGGTACACTTCTTGGATTTTGCCTCAAGCTTTGTTCTATTTTCTTTATCTATATGGAAAAATGTTTCACAACCGAAAGTCTTCAGAAATGAATAGTTTACCTTTATACATGTCCATGCCTCCTCTAGAATGCCACCATCCAAGGATCTTGAAGGCCCTTTGTTTATTAAATAAACAACAATATCCACAACATCTGCCCAAAATTGTAAGGGAAACACAACATGAAATTTCACACTCCTTGCACATTCCATGATTGTCATGTTCATCCTTTATGACACACCATTTTCTTGTGGTGTTTCTGGAACAGTTCTCTCTCTACTAATCCCATGGTATGAACAATGATAATCAAACTCCTTGCTACAGTATTCACCTCCATTTTCTAATCTGAGACACTTCAACCTCTTTCCTGTCTCATTCTCAACAAAAGCTTTCCATTCTTTAAAAGTGTCAAAAACTTCATATTTTTGTCAAATGCAATAGACCCAAGTTTTTCTAGTTGGATCATCAATAAAAGTAACATAATAATGAGAGCCACCAAGAAATGATCCCTAAATTGGTCCCCATACATCTATATGCACAAGCTCTAACTTTTCATTCTTCTTTTCCTTCCTAACTCTGAGAAATTTGACTCTCTTTTGTTTTCCATAAATACAATGCTTACAAAAATCCAAATCATCTTGTTTAATATCTGGAAACAAATTCCTTTTGTGAATTATCTGCATCTCCTTCGCACCTATGTGTCAAATACTATGATTCCACAGTGATGTATCCACACTTGTAGAAGCTAAAGAGATTGAAGAGTTAGTGTTACTAGTACATAAATACAATGTACCTACCTTCTCTTCTTTTCCATTACCAGAGATCCTTTAGTGACCTTCCATGCCTTATCTGTAAATATAGATAAACAACCTTCACTTGGAAACTTTCCTATTGAAATTAGATTTATTCTCAGATCTAATATATGTCTCACCTCTTTCAATAACCATTGGTTTCCATTCTTTTTCTTTATGTGTACCTTACCCATTCCAACAATTTGAAATGATTCATCATCACCCAAATAAACCTGTCCAAAATCACCTTGAACATAATTTTGAAAATATTTCCTATGGGGTGTGGCATGAAATGAAACCCTTGAATCTACTACCCAAGACTCAATAATATTATCTAAAGAAAGAATCAAAGCATCTTGTAACACATCACCTGCTACATTTGCTTCATGATTTTTCTTTTGCTTCATGATTTTTCTTTTGTTGTCCATCTCTTTGCTTGTTTAGAGCTCTGTGGTCTTTCTTCAGATGTCCTTTCTTCCCACAACTCCAACACTCTATCTTTCCTAGTTTGTATTTGGATCTACCCTTCCTAGACTTCTCACGGTTTCCTGGAATCTTTCCTCTTTCCCTTTATCTTCCCCTATTCTCTGCGGTCAATGCATTACCTCATGTCTCACATGTGCTTATCCATCACATTTCCTCACTAAAGATAACACCAACAACATCATCAAATTTTAGAGTGTTTGAACCAGAGACATAGTTACTTACAACCATGACCAAGACATTCCAGCTTTTTGGCAATGAGCACAATATTAGAATATTCCTAACCTCATCATCAAAGTCCACTTTTACATAACTTAGTTGATTAGTAACCATATTGAATTCATTTAAATGATAAAAAATAGACCCATCTTTTGACATATTCATATAATTAAATAATTGCTTCATTAGAAATACCTTGTTGGAAGCTGATGGTTTTTCATATAGTTTAGCCAATGCATCCATCAAATCCTCCATTGTCTTTTCTTTCAAAATATTGAAAGCCACCGATACTACTAGGCACATCTATATCATTCCCAATGCCTTTCTGTCAAGAATCTCCCATTCTTGTTCCTTCATACTCGTCAGTTGTTTTTCTTTTCCGCCAAACGATGGGTAAAGATTCTTCTGATATAAATAATATTCCATCTGCATCTTCCATAAATGATAGTTTTGGTCGTTAAATTTCTCGACCTTAGACTTTATGTTATGACCCAAGAGGGGCATATATATGGATAAATGTATATGATATGACCCCAAGGAGGGGCATATATGGGCCTAAATGTACATGTAATGTGTAAATACATATGTAATAGGGTCGACCTAGTGATAAAGGGGCCTCATGTGGAAGTGTGAATAGTTATATATAAGAGGTCATGTATTCATTATTGGGGGACAAGAATTGGGAAGTATAAATGGTATTTGTTTATTTGGAGGGGGTTCCCTATTCTTTAAGGATTTATTGTGTAATTTATCTATCTTGGATTTGTTTTCCACGTTCACATTTTGTACACAGTGTTTACTTCTGTTATTTTATGATATTTTGAGCATTTTGGATCACATTTGGTTCGTTACACTTTCTGTCTTCCGCCATTACTCCCACTCGAACCAGAAACCCTCTTTTCCTGTGAGTTACCTTTTTCTCTGATACTAGTTAGAAAAATAGGATCGTGGGGCAATGAAATAACACAGATAGGGAAATAAACATAAAAGATACACAATACAATAGAGACACAGATATACGTGGTTTACCTAGTGTGGGCTACGTCCACCAGAGAAATTCCTAGGTCCTTGCTTTATTATTATCCAACAAATGAAGGGATACAACCTACAACATACATGTTGTAACTTCATATTCTTTCTCTTATAGTCTCCTCTCTCAAAATACAATATTCACTCACTCACACAACTGCAATACAATTCCCTCATACATAAAAGTGGGTTTCCTTCTAGGGAAAAAATCCCTAACATAACTTCTACCATCATATATTTGAACTTATAATGAATGGTCCAGATTGAATATGAAATTACAATATTTTACAAGGCAATTTTTCCCAAAATTTCTCTTTGGGGGCACTGTCCCCAAACCCCTCGCCAAGGGGGGGTGGGGGGATCCAAAATTTCTCACCCCCTGGCAAGAGAAGTGGTGGGGAATCCCCCCCACAACCCCCGTCAGGTAATGGGGTCCAAACGCGGCTGAAACAAGACTTCTGAATCAGGAAGATAATCAGGCTCCACAACCAACACCTTATTGAGGAATAACACATTAATCACATGAGGGTGTGTCTAACAAAATATTATTGTGGAGATCGATCTTGAGTCCCTCTAGGTCATAAAAAAAGAATAACTTTCACATGAGTAGTCCTCAACTCTAGATATTTTCAAGGTGATTGGACTTAGGTCTTTCTAGGCCATAACATAACAATTAGATGGTGTATCTATTGGTGGCGTCTATTCTAACAATGTGATATTGGGAGAATTGATCTCAAGTTATGTTGGCTCGTATCATGACAAGAAATTACACTCACACCCAAGGAGTCCTCATATGTCATTCAAGGTCATAACAAAAAACTCACTAGCACTTGGAATCACAATTTTTGAATCATCAAAAACATATATTCCAATAAAAAATTATGATAATATTGAGTTAACATACCTTTAAAAACCTTGGTTTGCGGGCTGTCTTATTTCTTGACCTTTTTCTTGAACTATATCTAAAATTTTGGCCCCTTTGAGTCTAAATTCTTTATATCTATTATGTTGATATGTATTCTTTGTAATGCCATAGATTTGACAAAATTCCAATGTGCCAAGAGAAAGTTATGGAAACTTTACCAAAACTTGTTGTTTTTGTCTCTTTCAAGAGAGATCATTTGTACGACCTTACACGTGTCCAATTTTTCATATTTACTTCTAAAATTTGGACCTGAAATACTATAATCTATCTTATTTACAATGGAACTAATGACACTCGATTTGGAATTTTTTAGCTTTAGATATGACGGTTTTTATCAAGAACACATGTTTGAGACTATTCTATGACTAAGTCAATAAACATAATTTCCATTGGTTGTGTTTCTAATAATATGGTGAACCAAGATCTAAAAATTTTACCATAGGTTATTCTCTATGGATCCTCAATCTCCCAAAAACTTCACTATTTTAAACATCCCTTAAAAAAATTTATAGTGAAAGTACCAAGATGACTCATTTGAGACTAATTTTAGGACGAGTAAAAAACTCTAATTTCCATTTCCTATATCTTTGAAAGTTTAGCGAACAAAAACCTAAAATTTTGACCACAAGTACTTCATTATGTCTCCTCGGTCTCCCAAACATTTAATATTCTGAAAATATCTAGAAAATAAATTTATAATGAAAATACCAAGATGACTTATTTGAAGGAGCCAAACCCATGGATCATATGCTCTGATTCCAAATGTTCGGCAACAAACACCTAAAAAGGATAAAATGAGAAAGAGAAGTAACTCCACACCCTAAAAAATAGATAGAAGAATGAATGAGAAACTCTCAAGGGGGGAACCTCCTTTTACAATATAACAAATGCACAATATGAGATACTCCATTAAACTAAGTCTCCTTGGTATATATATGAGACAAAGGGTACAATTACAATTAAAGGGTCTAGATAACCAATAAGGAAACACTAATATAACAATAGAAATGTAATAACTAAATATCCAAATTTCAATTGTTATTATTCAATGTATGAGGAAAAAATATGTTTTATATGCTGATATGTTTGAGCATACTCATGGGTATTGAATTAATTTGTTGTGGCCAATGTGTATTATGTTTCTGAGTTTTATTTTCCTATAAATTCCATGTAAAAATGTTGATGTCATCTTAATTAGATGACTAGGTATGTTACTTGATGGTATCATAGCTACTAGTTATAGCATTAGGGTTGTATAGGTCAGAAGCAAACTATATATGAAGAAATTGTAGCTTGAGTGATAAGTGTTTAATGAAATTTCTCCATGAGAATAATTGGGGAAAGTAGTATTTGAACTTTGAAAATGGTGAATCAAGTGTTGCAGTTTCCAGATTGGAAGGTTGTTAGAGTATTTGGGTAGCTTATAGATGCATAAATGAATAAATTGTAGAGTTATATCTATGAAAATTTTGGGAAAATACAGTTTGTGGGCCAAGTGTTTGACCAAATGTCCATGAGGAGAAAGGACTATATAGAGCCATAACTCCTAGTTTAGAAGCCCAATTTGGGTATGGGCGTAGTCATTGGAAGGATAATTTAGAGGGGAATAATTTTGAGGGATCAAACATTAAAGAATTTCTTTATATTTCTTCAAATCTTGAGAAGAAGAAGAGACATGTAGCCTTGAACTGGTAAAATTGATGAATTGCATACTTACCAACATCTGAAAGAAAATGCTATAAACATGTAATTGATATGTATCTAATAATTTATTGGTATGCACAGTTATTTTGAAAGTCGGAGCTACAACAAGGATAATTAAATATCATAATTGAATAATATTGTTAACTAAGAGACATGGAAGATATACAAAGACTTGACATCCATAAATAACAAGTTAGAGGCTTGGATATTAGCATATAAGAGACAACATCCAATGACCATAGAAGATAATGGAGTCACTATAGTTGGTAAAACCTATAAGGATTTTGAACATGGAGGTGTAGAGTTGCAAATATGTAATGAGAGGATGTTGAAAGATCAAGAAGAGAAAAATTAGTCGAACACTCAACTGCTAGAGAGCTTAAATCATTTGTAAAAGAAAATGAATAATGGATCAGGCTCAAGGTATGAGGAAGGAGGTATAATCCATTCAAGAAGATCTCGACACTCAATAAGTGTTACCATATCTTGAAGGAATCACTACTCACTATCACATTCAGAAAGGAAGCCATATGCATCTAAGGAATCATATAGTATATCAGAGGTTTCTCCATTTAGGCATCAAAGGAGAAGGTGTGAGAAAAATTAATTGCAAGGAGAGATTAGAAATATCAAGCCACCCATTATTTTATGGTGAAAACAAGATGGGCGAGGATGATGAATCTTGGTTCCTAGAAATAAGGAAGTATTTTCAATTGCCTAAATACTCATCCATTTTATAAGCTATAATTGTTATATAGAATCTATAGGGGAAAGCTTGTATTTGGTGGGACCAACTGATGCAAGTTAATCACATCAATGAGAGGAGAATTTCTTGGAAACAATTGAGGAAGTATTTCCAATAGAAGTATATTTATGAGCATTACTATGAAAAGAAGACACATGAATTTTTCAAACTTAAGTTGGTGAATATGACCATGGAAGAATATGAGAAGAACTTTTTGGAGATTCTAAGATATGTTTTCCATATTAAAAAAGAGAGGGTGAAGATACAAAGGTTCCTAAGTAGGTTTCTTGCATAGTACATAGAAAAAATCCAGTTGGATGACCCTGAGACTCTTGAAGAGACAATTAGGAAGGCCAAGTACTTATATGACCAAATCAAAGGAAGAACATAATTGCAAAGGAGGAGGCCATGGAGATCCTGGATGATAAGGGAGAATTTCCAAAATAAAGGTAACATGTATGAAGTGATCGTTGAACCATGTTATGAACCAAATTCCACAAATAACATAATAACAGAAATATGAAGTAACTCCACACCTTGAAAATGATAAAGAGTCAATGAATAAGAATCCATTTTGAGGTAGAAACCTTTGTTTACAATATATCCAATGCAAAAGACAAGATGCCTATACAAATGAATCTCCTTTATTATAAATAGGAGATAAAATGAGCATGATGTAACCTACCACTAACCTGACCTAACCATAAATAATAAACTAATAATGAATGAGGGTCGGGGCCTTTACAAATAATCTCTATGGTAAGTTGTATGTGTGTTTGGAAGAAATGTAGGTTATAAACCAATAACTTGTGTGTAAATAATATGAAGGAAATAATGAATTTTCTCTCACTTGGAAGTTGCTAATGGAGAAATAAAGCATTCCATAACATGAAATTATCTTATAAGACTGAGTTGAATTTAGTTGAGAATACTCCAACAAAATGAAGACAAAATTCCAAAGTTAAATTAAGATTATGACAACTAGAGATAAGGGCATGGGATGCCATAAGATAGATGCTTAATGATGTAGTCGTTCCCCGCTCCTTGGAGAACGATCGCGATCACCAGGACCTTCACTGACCTCAGCCCGAAGAGCGACAATGCTCCTCTAATTCCCTGTCGGGAATTCTTCACCCACAGTAACTCTCCACTGATCTCCCTTCAAAATCGGGAAATCGGACTTCGCGAATTTGCGATTCCTATGGTCGTGTGGTTCTTGCTCCTCGGTTCCCCGAAACCCGATGGGTTCAATCGTTGACTTCTCCCCCTTTCTATCGGAGTTCTCCCTATCGGGAAATCGCTACTCGCGATGTCAACGAGTTGAAACTTCAACCTCCGAACCCCGATGTGTCGATTCTCTGATGACACCTGTCCTTGCTGCTGATGCTTGGACCCCACACACCTGTGGCAATCGGGAAATCGCCGATCGGGAATTCACGATTTTCGTGGCACCGTTTCACAGGACCTCCCAAGTCCCGAACCCCGATACGCGATGCCACCTGTCAATACCACACACTCTCGCCATGGGACCCGTCGCAATTCGAGGTTTCGCGTATCCTCTGTGATCCCTTCGACACCAAAAGTTTCGAAGTGTCGAATCCCGACTCTCTGGGATCTCCTGACATGCGTCTCTCACAATCGACGGCTTAGAGTTTATCGGAGTATCGCTCTTCGCGATATCGCTACTTCCGCTCTGGAAACTTGGTGCTCCAACTCGCGAGATGCCGATATGCGATGTCGCATGGGATCTGATGGTCCCTGTGACTCCAGATCAATGGCTCCGCTTCCTCCTGGACTTCAAACCTTTGAGTGTTCATGCCTTAAACCCCTTGCAGCTTTGCAAGATCTAACGGTCCTCGAGATTTCGTGGAATCTCTTCAGGAGATTTCAACCGTCTGTTTCTCCGTTGATGTTCCCAGCGAAATAGATCAAGCGCCTCCTCCGTGGCGACTTGTTCGCCCACTCTTCAACTGGTAGGGCTTCTTTCGAGCTTTTTACAGCCACCCTGCAATTCTCCTTTAGTGAACTGTAGGTCTATTCCTCCTAAGCTTGTCTTCGCTTCACAAGCCTTTATACGAACTTGTTGCACGCACTCTTTGCGGCCGATCTTCGAACACGACTAAGTGTTGAAGCTTCCTCGATTCTGCGCACTCACCTACAACATAAATTCTTCCACTCCTTTCGCTCAGAATCACAACTCTGAGTCTTCTTCGAGCCTGCACACACCTTGCACGACTTTACCAACCCAACTCAACCTATGGGCGAAGGAGAATAAGAGTTTAACTGTCTAGCCTCGTCAACGCACTCTATGCGGATGGATTCCACTGCACTCTATGCAGGAATCTCCTGGCTCAGGCAGAGAAACAATTGAAACTTGTTCTCTTCTCTCTCAGACTTCAGGTTTAAACCTCTGAAATCACATGCACAGCATATTCAAAAACAAATACATACAAGGAAAACAAACATTCATGAGCAAATAACCAACAGCCACAGAGAAACAACACCAGTCATGAAATTGAATCACAGGCTCTCTTCTACTAATTCAATCTATACATGNCACAAGTTCTCTGCTTGCTCTGCTCTTCTTTCTCCTGAATGAATTTTGAATGATACAATGTACAAAGGAGGGTGTCTATATTCCGTTTCCCTCTCAAATTCTACAACTATCAAATCTACAATTAAAATCCTATCTAACAGCATTAAATCTATTAAATACCTTCCTATCTACTAAGGACGAGAGCTTAAAGGCTCAAGGTCCCATTTACAATACAAGTGCGCTTCTTTATGAATGCTTTCATTAAAGAGCGGCGCAACAACTTCCAAAGCATTTCAAAATTTGTAGGTGCTGTCCAGCTGTCTTTTCTGCTCAATGTGTTGGCTCGCTTGATGGGTTGTGGATGCTCCTGCATCATTCTCCTCGGCTTGAAAAATTTCATGGGCTCCTGTCCATGAGCTCCTGCACGGTCTATCCATGCTTCTGTATCATTGCTTCAATCTCCCAGCTAGCATCTTCCACTGGGTGATTCTTCCATTTCACCAGCTACTCAAAATACTACTTCTGCCTGGTCTTCTTTCCCACTCGCTTATCCAGTATGTACTCCATCTGCGGCTTCTCTGCAACTGGTAATTGCTTCTGCCACTGGACCACTGGTTCCTCAGTTCAAGTCTCTATTTCTCCAGCCCTGTATGGGTATAAATCCAAAATATTAAAAATCGGAGATATCCCGATGCCATCCGGCAGCTCGATTTCATAGGCGTTCTCCCCAAATTTCTTCAGGACTCTGCATGGCCCGATTTTCTTCATCTTGAGCTTATTATATGTTCCCCTTGGGAACCTTTCTTTCCTCAAGTGTGCTAGAACCAAATCATCAACTTCGAACTGAAGTTGTCTCTTCCATTGATCGGCTCTGCGTTTGTACTCTTGGTTCGAATTCATCAGTCGTTGCTTCACCCTACTGTGAAGTTCTTTCATCGCCTCAGCGAACTCCTCAGCACTAGCACTGCTAGTTGTAGCCTGTTCTGACTCCCTGAGCTCAAAAATTCCTCTCGGTTGTGTCCCATACAAAATCTGGAATGGACTTTTCCCTTTACTCTGATTCACTGAATTGTTGTACGCAAACTCTGCCTCTGGTAATATCTGGTCCCAACTGCTGTGGTGCTCTGTCGCCAAGATTCTCAATAAGTCTCCAAGACTTCTATTGACCACCTCTGTTTGCCCATCTGTCTGCGGATGATAAGCTGAACTAAATGCCAAATTAGTTCCCAGCTTCTTCCATAGCGTCCTCCAAAAATGACCCTTGAATTTGGTATCCCTGTCCGAGACTATGCTTCTCGGTAATCCATGAAGTCTAACAATTTCTTTGAAAAACAAGTTCGCGATGTGGGTCGCATCGCTAGTCTTCTGACATGGAATAAAATGTGCCATCTTCGAAAACCTGTCCACCACCACAAAGATGGAATCAACCCCTCTTTGCGTCCTTGGAAAACCCAGTACAAAATCCATGCTAATTGCCTCCCATGGCCTCTCGGGTATGGGCAACGACTGATAAAACCCTACGTTCTGCTTCCGGCCTTTTGAATGCTGACAAATTCTACACCTGTCAACAAACCTTTTTACATATGCTCGCATGCCCGACCAAAAATACGATTCGCTCAGCTTCGTGAATGTTTTGTCATGTCCAAAATGACCTGCTAATCCTCCGCTATGCTTCTCCTTCACCAAATTCTCCCTCATGGAGCAATTCAGAATGCACAGTTGATTGCCTCTGAACAGCAATCCCTCCTGGATCATGTAATCTATCCACGGGCTCCGATCTCTGAGAATCGGATTCTCAGCTGCTTCATATGCTTCGCCGAAATCTGCATCTCCAGCATACATGTCCCTGAGGTTTTCAAAACCCAGTGTTTGGACTCTGAACTCCTGCAGCAACAAACATTTCCTGCTCAAAGCATCAGCCACTTTGTTAGCAATTCCTGAAACGTGTTTGATTACAAACGTGAAATTTTGCATGTACTCTACCCATTTTGCATGCTTCTAGTTCAACTTCTCTTGTTGACTCACAAACTGCAATGCATAATTATCACTATACAGAACAAATTCCTTGGGTATCAAGTAATGCCTCCACTTCTTCAATGATTGTATGATGGCATAAAACTCTTTATCATATGTGGAGTATTTCATCTTTGCGTCATCCAGCTTCTCGCTGAAATATGCAACCGGCCTATCTTCCTGACTCAAGACTGCTCCTACAGCATATCCGCTGGCATCACATTTCACCTGGAATGTCTTCTGAAAGTTAGGCAACACCAGAATTGGTTCCTCTGTAATCTTCCGCTTCAACAGATTGAAGCTCTTTTCAGCCTCGACTGTCCAGTGAAAAGTCTTATGCCTCTTCTTCACTGTGTCCATCATTGCTGCGCTAATTCCACTGAAATCCCTAATGAACTTTCTGTAGAAACTAGCCAGTCCATGGAAACTCCTCACCTCGAAAACATTTCTCGGTGATGGCCAATTCTTGATTACTTCCACTTTCTCAGGATCCATCTTCAACTCATTAGCCGAAATAACAAACCCCAAATAAATGAGTTCTGTCTTCATGAAGGAACACTTCTTCATGTTGACCAACAGCTTCTCCTGCTGTAGTCTCTTCATCACAATGGCCAAATGTTTCAAATGCTCAGCCTTCGTCTTACTGAAAATCAATGTATCGTCCAGATATACAACTACAAACTTCCCGATGAATTCCCGCAGGACTTCATTCATCAGTCTCATGAATGTGCTCGGCGCATTTATCAAGCCAAACGGCATGACCAGCCATTCGTACAAACCTTCGTTTGTCTTGAATGCAATTTTCCATTCATCACCCTCTCTCATGAGAATCTGGTGATATCCGCTCTTCAAGTCTATCTTTGAAAAATAATTCGCCCCACTCAGGCAATCCATCAGATCATCCATCCTCGGCAGTGGAAATCTATACTTGATGGTGATTTTGTTTATCGCTCGTCTGTACACATTCTCCAGCCTCCATCCTTCTTCGGACTTAGTACTGTCGGTACAACACATGGACTCAATCTTTCCCTGACTAGTCCTTTATCCAGTAGCTCCTGTACCTGCCTTTTGACTTCCTCATTTTCCTGG
>JASDQU010682646.1:0-12991 GCA_032191745.1 Picea mariana | reverse complement strand
GCCTGCTAAAAATATTATCGTCGCATACTACACCAAATCCCTACACTAGAACATAGCAATCTAGGTAAAAAGGTCTAAGAAGGCAACATTATTGGAAGCCTTCAAGGAGGCAAGCCAAATTGAGAAAGATATTCTAAGCCTAAAGGATAATATCAGTAATGAGGCAGAGATTACCCCATCTTCCAAGAAGAAAATAGAAATTCTTCCTAGACCTCCCCAAACCAAAACTCAATCAGAGAGTTCAGATCTGGAAAGTTTACATAAGGTCATTCAGAAATTGTCAAATCAAGTTGTAGATTTAAGGAGATCAACTGAAGAGGCTTCTTCAAGCAAAGGGTCTTACAAACCCCCTTTTAGAAAGTCTTTTCCCACAAACCGACCCAACTTAAATTCTGAAGGCCTAAATCTAGAAATCCTACAGTATGTTATCCAGACAATCCTGGAAGCACATGATAACTTAGTTCCCCCCGAGAATTCTGAAGACATGGTTGAATAAGAAATAGTAGAAGTGGAGGAATCCTCTCCCAACATCTTCGGGCATTTTTCGGATAGTATCTTTCAAGCCAATTTTGAAACGGTGCATCCTTACAATACCAAAAGCAAAACACAAAATAAATCCTCTTCTGAAATTGGAACTAATGCGCCCCAAAAATAGTTTAAACAAACTGAAACTAAATAGAATTCAGTAACTCCAAGTTTAGAATACGATTTGATTGAAGACCTTAAGAAACTTAGAGCTAATATTTTTGTTTATGAATTATTGAAATTTTATTTTCTTCTGCAACAGATGCTTTAGAACATTGTAGAAAACAACAAAAACAACAATCTGAACCACAACAAATTTACAAAAAACAGCCCTAAAACACCTCAAAAAGTCCCTGTTAAAACGACACTAGAACCCTCTGATAAAAGAGACCTTGCTATAAAAAGCGTAACAAATGTAGATAAAATAATTCCAGGGACTGCCACTAAAAACCAGCAAAGTTATGTTGTTAATACTCGTAGAAATGTCCCACCTTTTTTGTTGACCTTTGAAATTTTCAATAGGAATGTACATAATTGTATGGTAGATTTTGGCGCATCGTCAAATGTAATGCCTTGGTCTGTATGCCAAAAAATCAATGTCAAAGTTCAACCTTCCAGTCTGAAAATTATTCAGCTTGATCGGATCAATGTTAAGGTAATAGGTGAATTAAAAAATGTCCTTATCAGATTATCATCTAATCCTAAAGTCCACCAGATTATTGATATTATTGTCGTTGACATCCCTGAAGTATATGGCTTATTTTTAAGTAGGGATTGATCCGAACAGCTGCATGGTTACTTTGCGACAGACTGGTCTCATTTATGACTGCCAGAAAATGGAAAGCCTAACATAATCAAGATCAATTGTGAGCGTTACCTCAAGGTTATGGTAACTGATTTAAATGACATTAATGAACCATTTACTGCTTGTGCTAATTCACCCGAAATGCATGGAATGAACACCTTTTTTGGTAACTTCATGGCTGAAACTTCTACCATTTCTAACCCGGAACAGCAGTTAGAACTCATGACATGCACACAGACAACAGTTTTCCCTAAGGTGTCACATACAACTGATGATAATCACATCTGATCTCTCTACTTCGATGGATCCAAATCTAAAGAAGGAGCCGGTGCAAGATGTGTGCTCATTGACCTAGCAGGTAACAAAACTTTGATCGCGTGCCGATTAGAATTTGAATGCAAAAACAATACGGCTCAATATGAGGCGCTTCTGCAAGGTCTCAGAAAGGCACTAGACTTGAAAATACAGAATTTAATGGTATTCGACGATTCAGAAATTGTGGTCAGATAGGTAAGAAATTCCATTCATTGCCTATCTCCACACCTGAAAAGTTATCAAGCTGAGGTATGGAATTTAATGCACAAATTTTTTGCATTTAACATTAATTCCATTCCAAGATTAAATAATTATGAGGCTGACTTGTTGGCTAATGTTGCTTCTAAACTTTTTCTTGCAGAAGGCCTTTCTCCAAATGCATTTTTCGTTGAGTTGTTGTTCAGACCATCCGTCCCGGATAACATCACTAATTAAAGAGTGTTCGATGATGATCGACAGATCATCAATTTTCTACACATGGAAGATACTTTCCAAGGTGTGGCTATCGATGAAGGCACCCATGACAAAGACCTCCACAATTTTACGGTAATATCAGACCTAAGGTCTCCGGAATCAACATCAGATCTGGTAAATTCTATCCCAAAATATGTGCTAAGATTAGAAAAGTTTTATGATTTGCATGATAAATTCAGGAAATTAGTAAATTGTAAAACAATCAGTTCTTCCTTGACCCATGAAAAAGTGAATCTAGGAACTAAAGATAATTCACAATGCATCAATTTGGGAACGGGATGTTCTGAGCATGAGAAGTCAGCCTTTATTAAGTTGTTTAAGGAATTTAAGGACGTCTTTGCTTGGACATATGATGATCTAAAAACATTTGATCCTAATGTTATACAACACATCATTCCCATGAAACCCCAGGCTCAACCTTTTCAACAAAAGTTGAGAAAGATGCACCCAAAACTTGAATCAATGGTCAAGAAGGAACTAAACAAACTATTGAATGCAAAGATAATCTTCCCGGTGAGACATACACAGTGGGTCTCCAACCTTGTCCCTGTAAGGAAGAAAAGTGGCAAAATCCGACTATGTGTCGATTTCTGAAATTTAAACCGAGCATCTAATAAAGACAACTACCATGTTCCTCCGATGGAACAAATTCTCCAGCAGGTATCTGGTTTTGAAATATTGTCACTACTAGACGATTTTTTAGGGTATAACCAAGTCCTCATGTCTCCTCCAGACCAGCTGAAAACCACTTTCCATACTCCATGGGGCACCTATGCTTATAGAAATATGCCATTTGGGCTTATAAATGCCGGTGCTACTTTACAGAGAGCGATGGATTTCACTTTTCACGGTCTAATCAATCAATCTGTAGTAGTCTATCTAGATGATGTCACTGTTTTCTCAAAGAATAAGGGAGATCATTTAGCTCATCTGAGATATGTTCTACAACTATGTCGTAAGTACGACATCTCTCTAAATCCTAAAAAATATGTCTTTGTAGTGGAGCAAGGCAAGCTGCTCAGATTCATAGTATCCAATGAAGGGATGATCATTGACCTTGAGAGGACTCAAGTCATTTCAAAACTTCCTCCCCCCTCTTCCAAAAAGTCTATGCAATCCTTTTTAGGTCAAATAAATTTTGTTAGAAGGTTCATCATGAGTTTTTCGGAAATGGTCAGGCCATTACAAAACTTAATAAAAAAAGATGTGCAATACCATTGGGGACCTCAAGAAAGTCAAGCTTTTGACTCAATTAAAAAAGCCATAGTGGAGGCTCCATCCCTAATGAGCCCTGACTTTTCGCGAGATTTCACTCTTTACACGTTTGCCTCCGATCGATCTTATGCTGATGTGCTAACTCAAAGGAATGTTGAAAACAACGAAGTTCCTATTTCTTTTATGAGCTCAAACTTTAAGGGAGCAAAGATTAATTATCCAGCTGTAGATCAGCAGGCTTACGTTGTTTTTAAAGTGGTAAAACATTTTCAATTTTATCTACTGAAATCTAGAACGAAATTCATTGTTCCTTACCCCGCTGTGAGAAATTTGTTAGTACAGAAAGAACTGGGTGAGAAACGGGCAAACTGGGTCACATCCTTACAAGTATATGACCTCGAGATCACTCCAGCACAAATTGTTAGAGGCCAAGGTCTATGTGAATTAGTTGTTGATTTAGTTATAGAGCAGCAGGATCAAAACGGTATGTTAATTGAAGATCAGCATAATCAAAATCAAATCTGATGTGTACAAAATCCTACAAGTCATTGGTATGATGACATTAAGTCTTATCTAACACACGGTTCAGCTCCTCGTCACCTTGATCCAAAAAAGAGGAGAGCGTTGAGATTAAAATATGCACCTTTCCAACTGGTGAATGGTATATTGTTTCGCAAAAATTTTGATGGAATTCTTATGCATTGTCTAGCAAGAGATGGAGAAGATAAAATTTTATCAGAATAACATGCAGGAGAAGCTGGTGGAAATTTCGGTGCAGACACTACTACTCACAAAGTATTAAGGGCGGGGTATTATTGGCCCACTCTTTTCAAAGATGCCCATGCATTATGCCGCAAATGCATAATCTGTCAAAAGGCTTCTGGACGAGTACAAAAGGCAGCATTCCCGCTGCAACCTGTCTCGGTGGATTTCCGTTTTCAACAATGGGGTCTTGACATCATTGGCCCAATTAACCCCACTTCCTCGCAGCAGCATAAATACATCATTACAACGACATATTATTTCACCAGATGGTCTCAGGCTACACCATTAAAAGTGGTAAACACCAGTCAGGTAATATCTTTCCTTAATTCAAACATCATCACTCGTTTCGGTATTCCTGAATGTCTAGTGTTCGATAATGCTTCCTATTTTTCGTCTCTAGACATGAGTGCCTTTGCTTTAGAAAAAGGGATAAAACTAAAGTATTATGCCATCTATTACCCCCAAGGAAATGGTTTGGCGGAATCGACAAACAAAAACCTGATCAATATCATCAAGAGGACGGTCTCCGAAAACTACAAAAACTGGCATAATGCACTATTCAATGCAATCTGGTATGATAGGATAACTCTGAAAATTGTTGTTGGTAATTCCCCCTTTTTCCTCATTTACGGTAGGGAAGAAATTCTTCTGCCGCACATTCTCCTTCCATCTCTGCAGTTATCGCAGAAGGTTCAGAAAAAAGACTATCCTCCTTTGGAAAGTCAGATTAATGCTTTGCTGAAGTTAGAAGAGGTAAGGACTCAAGAAAAACAAAAACTGGATCAACATCAACTTATTGTCAAAAGCTGGTTCGATTCGAATTCTGCCTCAGGCAGGAATTTTGAGGTTGGTGATCTTGACCTCAAGTGGGACAAACCTCATGAGGGGAAAGGCAAGCATACTAAGTTCAAAAACCTATGGTTGGGACCATTCTTAATCGTTGAAAAACTAGGTCTCAGTTCTTTTTTACTGCAGAATTTAGAGGGACAGCCAGACACCTTCCTGGTGAATGGACAAGCTCTCAAAAGGTATTTCACCTGACAACTCTCAGATACACCTTTTGTACATATTTTTCTGTTTTGTTTTCTTTTGCTTTTCGTTTTCTTTTCCGGTTTGTTTTTATTTTTATTTTCGTTTACTGATATTTTTGAGTCAAACTTGCCTGTATTACAGTTTAGTTCAGGAGATGAGAACATAATGCTTCATCTTGAAACAACTGTCAAGGACTGTCAGAGCATCAATTGTTGTGTCTTTCTAAAAACGTAGATTAGTTAAAGGTGATATTTTGTTTGAGAATTGATTTCTCGGTTTCGATTTGCATGTGAGAGTAATCACGACTATCTTTAAAAAACTCTTTACGTTGTCCCTGCTCTTAAGAAAAGCAACTCAACGATGCCTCCCTGTCCTAGAAAATTAGTTTTATTAATAAACTATTTTTCAGATCTTGATGAAGGTTAGCAAGAAAAAATCAAAAGCCTAGAAAATATTAAGTTGTGTAAAAACTGAAATTTTCAGCGTCACCTCGCTCTGTTGAGTGTCTTTAAAACTATATCAGATTATGAATAATTTCTCAAAGAGTTGTGGGAAGTGTTTGTAAACCCGTCGGGACACTGAACAGGGCTGCTAGCAGTGGGTAAATGCATGGATGATGCCAAGACAACTTCGTCGGGGTACTGAACAGGCCCGTTGGCAGTGAAGTGATGTCAGGTTAAAGAAAATTCTCAAACATAAATTTTGATTTTGGCCATAAGCATCCTTTATTCTGATTTGAGATTTCTTGGACAGGATAGAGGCGTCAAAGTGGGTTAATTGACATCCCTGTCGAGGATATGGACGCCTGCTGGCAACAGTGGCCCTGTCAACAGTGCTGGAGCCATTAACTCAAACATCGTGGCTTTCATTTGTTAAGTCTGTCACTAGATTTCATTCTTCTTAATGAAACATATCTTAAGTTGGACCACGTCATGATTATTAAAGATACTCAAATAACTTTTCAGTTGTTCTTTGATTTGAAATCGTTCAAACATTTCTAACCCGAACTCGTCAATAATGCAGAGATAACTGCTTCTCCAAGCAAGTCATCATTGTTGGCAACCCGACATAATTTTAAACTTTTTATATCAAATAATAATCTATGTAGCTGCCTAACTGGGGTTGTACATTTTTCTGTTCTTCATAAGCAATTTTTGAAATGACAAATGTAAGTTTTTAGTTATTCCTAGTGTTTTTTATTTCATGCTTATTTCATGACTAAAAGAATGAAAACGAAGCATTAAAACTTATGACTGTATTACTGCTCTATTTAAAAGTTTATGAAAGGAAAATGGCTCCATAGTTTTTGTTAACAAAGTCTTTGTTCCTTGCTATGAAGTTCATTCTCTTTATTTCGACTCCTCAAATATGAAGCATGCTTATGGATTGCTATTTGAATCAACAAAGGTCAATTCAATTTAAGCATCGATATATTTTTGTGTGGTTCTTGATCATACGTTCCCTTGTCACTATACTTTGGTTTATAAAATCTCCCTCTCCCAAACTTTAGAACCTAACCCACCTTGTTGCGCAATCATTTTTATTTTAATCCACCTAGTTGTGGCCTATACTATATAGGAGGTGGCAGTCCAACTACAGTGAGCCCATCATTTTGAAGTTCAGTATTGGGTTTTGCAATACTCCTTTCATTCATTTTAATCAACGCCTATCTTTTCGTTGAGGGTTTTTTGTTCATACGCCATAGATTGTTGATGAGTTTCGGGTATGGAGATTATTTATTTGGTCTACTCTTAGAAACCCTCTATACTCACTATGTTTGCGTGATTTCTTATCGAATTTCCCATGGCCCCGGTTGTTAGGTTTGAACCCAATGGCTCTCAGACCTTGCTCCTGTGCGATGATGCAAGGGAGGATATTGAGGGTCAAGGCTGGCTTGTTTTCCTTGAAAGATTCTAGGGTTTTAACCTGCAAACCGCTCAGGAATTTACCCTCTCATTTGACGGATGTCGAGCCAAGGTTGGGGACATTCAACTTGAAGTTACAGAAGAGTTTTTAGGTCAAGCAACAGGTCTTTCTGCAAGCGGGCAAAATTGGTTCAAAAATGCTAAGGTCGAGGAGGTTCTGTGGAGTCTTTTCTCTACATCTTGAAAGATCAATTGTTGTGATAAAGGTATGCCAATGTCCCTGTTAAAAACCCGATGGCATGGTTTTCTTGCACTGTTGAAACAATTCATGACGTGTGAAGGCCATTTCGGTTTAGTTTTTCTATATCACCTACGTTTGCTCATGAATTTCATTGGGTTTCCATTAAACATGCCTTATTACCTGTGGAGAAGCCTATATAAAATGGCAAAAAGGTATAAGAAGCAACGTTTGGATTCAAGCCTGTTCCACCACGGTTTGATAAAAGTAATGCTTGTACATCAATTAAAGTTACAGAGCGATGACTGGGACGCCTTCCTAACCCAAAATGGATTTGCTAACTCCAATACTGTAGAAGTTGACAAGCCTGTGATTGAGGAAACCATAGTTTCTCCCAGAGCATTCCCTTCATCTACACAAGCCTGTGTTACGGCCACCCACAGTAAGCCTATACCCGACCCAAAGGTTGCTGGGCAGACCCATGAACAAGATGCACAGATTAATGCCTCTGCCAAAGATGCAAATAGACCTGTAGGCAAGCCATCTAAAGGTGATATTGATTTAAGTTTTAAAAACAAAAGTGCAGGTAGGTTGATTTCAAGGAAGATGCGAAATAAATCAAACCCTCATGTGAGCTCGATCAAGACGATCGAGATCCATGAGAGCTCAGATTCCGAGATTGATAGGTTTCTAGCCGAAGAAGACCCTCCTTCCTTCCAAACAGATCTCTCGGTCAGTCTTACAATTTCGTGGATAATCTATCGCCTTATCTGAAGCACAGTGAAGGGTTTCCAAGAATTAAGTTTGGTAACAAATCTATAGGCTACATTGGGGACGTTCCGGTACACAACCATGGGTATTCTCAATTGACCATCACACAGTCACAATGTGAAACTTGTCTATTCTGGATTAACAAGTATTACACCGATATACCCATTTTGCAGTCACAGATCAAAGCTCGTACTGATCAGGTTGACCCTTTAACAAATGAAAATCATAAGCTCAAGTCTATTATTAAGGGACAAGGAAAACACTTGAAAACAACATGGAACATCATATTAAAAAATGTCGAGACTGCAACGGCGGTGATAAATTCTGAAATCATGTGAAACCACTTGATTTTACAGTTAAAGGTAAGATTTATTTTTATCTTAAAATAGTGTTATACTTTGTTCATTGAATAAATTAGATTTCCTTATTGAAATAGACTAGCTACAGAATCAGCAGATTTTGTAGCCAGTCTATTCTAATTCGAAATTTGGAAATTATTGGTTAAATGTATATCTGAAATCTCTCTATTTTATCTTTTCTTTCAGGATATTTGGGAGTCTATGGTGACCAAGTGATCTGAAGCATTGTTTGGGCTTGTTAGCTATATCTATGGTCCATTTTTGTATAAACAGGAATAAACTTTTTTTAGCTTTTAAAGATTTAGTGTGATCTGGGGTGGTTATATTCCCCCTCTATTTTTGTAATCAATAGATGATTGTATCTTATCTCATAAAATAATACAGTTACATTTCTGAACCCTTTAAAAACTCATATTTTTGTAAAGGAATCATCTTGGCCTGGGGTTGAAGGTGGACAGTTTTTTCACGAATTTAGACGGAACATATGTTTACATTTCTGCTTTAGCTCTTTGTAAATGTTGTTTTCGTTTATGGTTTGTTTATCCTGATAATTAAATAATTGTTGATAGCTTTTGTCTTCACAAATTATTATGTCGTCAGGATAATATCTTTTAATATCGTCCACATTTTGATGCTTCGGATATTAAAAATAGTGATCACTCATTCAATCCAAATTATAAGGTTTTTCTTTAATTTTGTTGAATGGTTAAAA
This sequence comes from Picea mariana, assembly GCA_032191745.1. Taxonomy (NCBI): domain Eukaryota; kingdom Viridiplantae; phylum Streptophyta; class Pinopsida; order Pinales; family Pinaceae; genus Picea; species Picea mariana. Next base: position 3,915 of record JASDQU010682646.1, on the reverse strand, counting down.
GCAAGTAGTTACAGTTAGATTTATCTTACGTGTAATTGCTTGCAATCACAAATATCACAGTTATTATTTGTGTCTCATCATTTTGTCAACAAAATCCAACAGTCAATATATTGTTTTGCATTTATTCCGAACAGTTTCAAGGTTCACTACAGGTTTATCTCTTGGACAGGCTGGATGGACATTCTATAATCATATAGATGATTGGATGTATGTCGATTAACTCATTAATAGGTTAGTTTATTTATATTCATTGTTTGCTTGTTTTTTGAAACTCTTATATGCGATCTGGCTTTGACCATCTACATATTCTCGTTTCATAATATATTTTTGATTTAATCTTATAGATAAATAAAGATAAAAATAAAAATAGTTTATTTGCTTTCTTTATCTTCTTTTGTTAAAAGAGCCATCTTTTCATAGATTTTCGTGAGTTTAGATTAAAATTCGCAACTTGTACATCATGCACATAAATTAGATAAACAGATCTGTTGTGTAAATATTATTTAAAATAGTTATATGTATACGTATGTACATATATACTCTAAGTAATTATTTGTTAGTTTGTTCTTTTTCTTTTATTTGTTTCTTTTAGGAATTTTATATTGGCCAACGGAGCCATTCAACCCATCAGAGTGAGTCATACCAAATGGCTTGGGTTATTTAAACAAGCTCGGACCGAACTCATTCTTCCAATTGATGGACGGTCATTTTCACCCGTCGACAGGTTATTGTAGTGTGCTAAATTCATTTATGCATGTTGAAAGGGCACCTTATTCACCATGACATCGACTCCACTTTGAAGGAGACTACACAAAGTATAATGTGGATAGATTCCACTTTGTTTCAACCACCTTGGTGGGAAACATCTTCCAATATGATTATTTGATGGCTATAAAAGTATGGTTCCTATAACATCCATGTTTTTAATCTCTAGTTTAGCGACGTATAATGTAAATATGATATATGGTCATGGACCTGATGATGTAATATGTAAACATTGTATATCAAAAATAATAAAATAAATGTATCGTCAGTTGTAGATGGACACATTTAGAGTAATGGGGGCCTAAGTTTCTACAAGAGAGAGGAGGGTCTAAGAGGGGGTTCAAGGGGGAATTGCCCATGTGTATTAATCTCAACCCACTTCCTAAAATTATCATGGTGTATAAACCTTCTAATTTCCCCTTGAGTGTATCAAATCTCAAGTCATTAAACACATGTAGGATGGTAGGTGTGAAAAGTCACTTCACATAGTTAATGAGAGAATTGTGGTTGAGTACATTCAACCTTGGAAATTGGGAGAGTCAACATGGATGGGAGAAAAGGAGATTTGTATCATAAATGAGAGCAAGTTTTACATACAGTTTTTGGGGACAACAAGAGAGAACAAAGTGTTGGAGCTTGAAGGCATTCATAGTGGGCATGTGTTGTAGTTGTTTGGATCTGCAATTGCATGAAGAAGCGGGTTGTTAGGCTTGTAGAGTGAATTTTCGGTGTGGGATTTTTTCCTAGAGCAATGAGATTTTCTTGTGAGTTTTCTTGTTGCAGCTGACATCCCTGGAGTCCCAAGCAAGAGAGATTCCTAGCTAACATGTGTTGAAGCTCTGGAGGGAAGTGGGAAGGCTTGAGGGACTATATGCAGTGAAGGGGGATCCCATTCCTTGGGTTGTGCATGTTGAGGGGAAGAGAGATAGAGTATTGGAATAGTTGTAGGGAAAAATAGCTTTTTGTGGGTTGTGTTGGGTTGTGAGTGGACAATAGAGAGACACCCCTTTCCTGTGGATTTATAGCACCATCTCGAGGGTGATTTGTTGTTGAGATTTGGAGCAACAAAGCTATGGTTGGATGGAATGTTTGCCTCTTTCAGCCAGTTGCACATTTGGTTAAAAATATAATTGTTTTATATTTGTCTCACTATTTTTATTATGGGTTTAATTTGTTGTGTATAATATGTTCTTGAGTGAATTATATGAAGTTGTGTGTGTATGTATGTTGGTCTACATTCATAATGTTGATAAATGCATGTTAAATCCTCAATGCATTACATTTCATTGTGAGATTTATTTGTTGTGTATTTATCTTGAGTTTTAAGCAATGTACATGTTGTGGTGTGAATGTTTAATGGGATTGCATTCTTTTATTTATAATGGTGTTAGACACATGACTATTTTAGCATGCTAAATTGCATTAATTTTAATGGTATCATAAAATTTTAAATTGTTGGGTTCATTTTGCATGTCTTATTCACATAAATCTATTTGTTTGTCATTATAATGCTTCGATAAATGCTTAGAATTATCTAAACACAATTATGAATTTGATTTAAGGAGGCATTCTTTTGAAATTTTTTAAATAAAATTATATAAAATGAGTTGAGTATTGAATTTGCAATTACAATATTAAATTAAATTATAATTAATTTAATAGTGTATATTATTCTTTTGATAATCTTTCGATAATAATAAGAAGAAGATAAGTTATGTTAAACAATATGTTTAAATAGTGTATTATTTTTATGAAAACAAGAAGAGATACATAGTAGTATGTCCCTATGTTTTTGATACTCGAGTATTTTTTAGAATAAATTGTTTGGTTGAACCTTTTGTCGTTTCAAGGTTGATTGATGAGGTCGGGTGTGGGAAACGTTGAAGAGGTGGGATGTTGGATGATCATTAGTTCTCCTAAAAAAGGTATACAAGTTGTGTTAAGCCCTAATATTGGCTCATTACCCCTTAATTGGGGCATATTATATTAGTAATGTTATTTTATTTGTCGGCTTTAGGCCATTAGTTGTAATTATACCTCCTAGTCTCCTATATATACCATGGAGACATTTTCATTTTGAATCATCTTGTACTTGAACATTTAAGTGGGTTAAAAGAAGGTTGCCCCCTCGAAGAGGCTTATTATCTGAAATTATCTCTTTTTCAAGGCGTTGAGTACTTTTTCTGAGGTTTTTCTATGCTATATTGATATTTGGTTCTTAACATATGGTATCAGAGCTCAAGGTCTTGGGGTTTCGCTGCTACATCTGAGACACCTTGGAATTTTAGATATAACTTTTTTTCTACAACGTTTCAGAAGGAACGGCTTGGAGGATATTTAGTAGACGGATCAAGGTACTTTGGGTTCAAAATTCCTGGGGCCTTATACTTTCGGAGATACAACCTGTACAATATAGGGTTCTAGAATCATCCTGAACTGAGTCATTGCGAAATTTTCGCTATAAATTTTTTTATGTAACGTTTCATCTTCAACTTCTGGGTCATCTTAAATTTGTAGATACACCCTGTGTAAGATAGGGTATCTGACTATTCTCAAGAAGGTGTTCCAGGTAAAACAATCATAACTTCTTCCTAGAGTATCCAAATTGAGTGGGGCTAGTTTCATTGGATCGTAGACATTCTGTAGTATTTCTGATGCAAGTTTCAGAATTTTATATAAATTATTTTGTGCGGGGCATGCTATACAAGTGAGATCTCCTGGAAAGGCCAAAAATCAGCAAGTTGTGGGGAAGTTACCGTAAATTCCACTTGGCACATCCAATTTTGATCAGACCTGTGGCATTGCAGAGAAGAAATATCAGAGAACTACATAAAAGAAATTTTCATACCCAGAAGGGCCGAAACTTGGGAGATACAACAGAAGAAAGATTGTATAGTAGAACCACCTCAAAATCAAGGTTCAAAAGTGATACTTGGCCAACATGCCACCCAAAAAGGGAACTTCTACACCAAATAAGCCTCCAAACAATCCTACTTGGACTCTTGATGAAGGTTAAGAAATGCGTAGGGACATAAATGATTTACAAAAGAAGATAGTAACAAAAGATGAACTACAAGAGATGATGGAGGGTTTAAAAGGGGAGATCATGGAAGTATTGAAAAATTTCGTAACAGAGAAGACACCTGAAAG
>JASDQU010682645.1:29552-44967 GCA_032191745.1 Picea mariana | reverse complement strand
TTTTGAAATTCTTAAGAGAATAGGTCCAATTGTATATAGAATTGTACTTCAAGTTAATGTTATAACGTATACTACATTTCATGTTTCTTTGCTTAAAAAGTATGTGCAAGACTCTAATCACTTGATTGATTGGACTCTAATTCATGTGGAAGTGGAAGGACAATTTTTCACTAGACCTTCATACATGCTTGATAGGAGGGTGACCACACTCCAGAATCAAGCATTCACTCATTGAAATGTGTAGTGGGAGCACTTCAAGTCAAACAAGGCAACCAGAAGATGGATGATGCCATGAAGGTCGCATACCCATTCTCGTTTGATTTGTGAGGGTCGCACAAAGGTTGATGCTATTCTAAGGAGGAGGGGAATGGATACCTTGTTTTGACCTCCTTAAGTTGGACATGGGTTATGTGTAAATAATGTAAATAGTTTGCACATGTGCATATAATTGCATAAGCACATAGTCTATGGTGGTTTATGAGTTTTATCATGGTGACAAGTTAGGGTTACTTCAAATGTAAATGTTGTGTATATGTAGAAATAAGTGGTCTTATAAGTTCTTAGCGAGGGGCCAAAACCAATACTACACTAGTGAATGTGTAAATAACATATATCTATATATTATGTGTTTTTTCCTAACTTGAGGCCTAAGTCAAATGATCTAAATACATTCCAAGTAAAAATAATATAAAAATAACATGGAGTGGCCAAGAAGAACATGGGAAGAGGCCATGAATATCAATTGGTAGAGAGCTTAGTTATTAATATGGAAAATGTTTTCCAGAAAACTTAAATTTTTTCGAATCTTAAACAATAATGAATTTAAATGACCATACATAATTTTTTGTAAGTTTTTTTTTCTTTAAATACTACTTATATTAACAAAGTAAAATACATAATAATATCCAAAATAGAATTACCTTGTTGAAGGCCAAAAGCAAGTCCTTCAAATCAAACCTTGCCAGAACAAAGAATCCACACACATCTTTATGAAGGAGAGTTCTTTTAACCCTAAATTGCAACTTTAACTCATACACCAACCTCTCTTTAAAATAAAGGAGAAAAAGCACTATTACCGAAAACAACTAAGCTTCCACAATACCGAAGTTTAAAAAATATATGTTAAGATTCATTTTTTGGTTGAACTTGAAAATATAAAAATGAAACCCCATATCCATATCCACATATATATATATATATATATATTCAACGTTGAGATTTAAAGTAAGATTCGAAGTTTAAAAAATATATGTTAAGATTCAATTTTTTTGGTTGAACTTGAAAATATAAAAATGAAACCATATATATATATTTATTTATTTAATGTTGAGATTTAAAGTTTATATATTTTGGAGTAAAATTTGAAGTTAAAAAACATGTTTTTTTTTTTTAAATATATAAAGTGATAATGGAATTCATCCATCTTTAATGAACTTAATGACGAATTTTGTCATTTGTTTTGCAGTAACAAACAGTTTTGAATTTTATTGGCCTCAAATTCAAACATAAACATGAACCAAGTGACTTAGCCAAAAAGAGAAAGTGAGGGGGTATATGGCCATCGTATTTACTCATCCTAAATCACTTGATGGGTGGAATGAACATAAGCCTTGAGAAAGCAAGTTGACAACACTTGCATTTTTTGTTTGAACATATGAAGAGATAATGGAATTCACTTATCTTTATTGAACTTAATGATGGATTTTATCCTTTTTTGTACTTGCAAACATTTTTAAAATTTCATTAGCCACAATTTCAAACGTGAACATGAATCATGTGACTTAGCTAGGGAGAGAAAGTGAGGGGGTACATGGCCATCCTATTTACTCGTCCTAAATCATTTGATGGGTGGAATGAATATAAGCCTTGAGAAAACATGCCAACACCTAAAAAGTACATGCATTTTGACCAAACTTGTATAAATAAAAAGCTAATTTTTCTCATTAGCAAAGCTTATTCTCTTCTTTGTTCTCTTCCACATTTTTTGCTATGTAAAGTCACTATAGAGTGCCCCCCATTTTGTTGTGATGTTATTATTATCTCCCATGAGCATGGGAGCTTGGTAGTGGTATTTTTTCTCAAGAGAATCACTTAGGGTTGTTATAATGGTTCGTTGATGAAGTGGGTAGGTTTGGCATGTCATTTTTTGTTTGTTGTGATGTTCTTTCTAGATATGTAGAGCCTAAGTGAAGAACACATGCAAATTAGGTTGAGAGGAATTTATGACATTTTATCTAGCATTTAGGTTAATAAAATAGGGTCTCGTATCTAGAAAAAAAGGCTAGCAAGGGAATGTGTGTCCAGTGTGTATGCTAGCAAGTGCCCATCTAATTGTCACAACATTGATTTTCCGTATGCTTTATCTCTTGTGCTCACTTGTTCCAACGAGTAGGATGGTGGATTTCTTGTTTGAATCCCTGAGATATTAGTAATGTCTACTAATAAGAAATGCCCAAATTCCCTTTTCAATTCATAGCCTTGGTTCAAGGTGGCAAGTGTATTAGGATTGTCCAAATGCATCAACCTCAATCTTGAAGGCTTGTTGAATGTAAAGTAATGCAAGGAATTGAGCAATCACAACTCAGTGATTGATCTCTTTGGGTGATTCATGTTGCATGGCTTCCCCATTGAAGTGAACTTGGTCACAATTTAGTGCATTATTAGGGTGCATGACATGGGAAAAGTACGCAGTAAAATTCCTAAGATAATTCACCATTCTCATGAAACGTTGTAGGTCATGCATGTTCTTAATGATGGCTAGTTGAAAACGGTTCTAATATTTGTCAAATCAATTCTCAATCCATCTTGGTTCACACAAAATCCAAGCTATACAAGTTCTCTATACTTGAATGTACATTTCTTCATAATGAATAACAACTCTTTGCAATGCTATAAATACTCGATTGAAATGATGTAGAAGATCCTCTTAAATGTTTTTCAAAATAAGTATTTCATCCAAATACATGACTATAAATGAGTTAACACATGACATTAACACTTCATTCATCATTCTCATGAAAATCATAGTGGTATTAATAAGAATGAGCAACAACATTAGCCATTAAAATAGTCTTCATCATGTTTTGGAGATTGTCTTCCACATATCCTTTGTATTGATCTGAATTGGTGGTAAGTGTACTTGAAGTCAATGTTACTTAAGTGTTTTACTCCCTGAAGTTTATTTAAAAGTTCCTCGACTCATTACAATGGATATTGGTCCTTGATAGTGATTTTGTTCAATAATGGAGTCCACATGCATTCTCCATGCACCATATTTATTTTGATCTAAAACAAGGGTAGATCCACAAGGCAACACAATAGGTCAAACGTGGCCCTTATCCCACAATTCTTGCATATATGTCTTGATATACTCATTATTTCACAACAAAGTCGGGTGAAATGCATCATTCAACATAATAATTAACTACTACCGGCGATGTAGTGTGCAATTGTGCATCTTGGAGGCATTCCATATTGTTCTTGGAACAACTAGGAATATTGTTGAACCAATTGGTCCAGCTACTCATTTTAGTTCTCTAATCACATTGAAATTGTGCATGGCAAAGCATTTGTGTCATGGCACTGATTGGATCAAAGTAAGACTCTCTCTTCTTTCTCTACTCACTTAAGTAACAAAGAAAACTATCATGAGGATTTGATCAAACTTTGAGCTTCAACAAAAGAAACTAGTGCTAAGGGTGTTGGATCTTTTTGCACTATCTATCACTAAGTAAGCTTGGCTGTCGTTAACAAGTATGTACTAGTTTAGGCATCATAGGTAAATAGAGTCTAGATAGTTTGCATCTTGTCTAGGAAGGTCTACTATAAAATTTATATGTTCTGAGAAAATTTAGTAGAACATGTCCAAGAGGGTTACCATGGCTTGGGATGCATGTAATCCATACATCCAAATCTTTGGATCATTCAAAGAATTATTTAAGTTGACTTTACTAGGTATTCCACCAATTGGAGATAATTTAATGCATTAAGAGAATTCAATCAAGTTTATTCTATAATGTTTTTGGATATGGACTTGCTTTTAACCCCATCCTAAAAAAACTCATTCTTTAAAGAGATCCCATGCTTGATTGTATTTATTTTATATAAGCTCAAATTGTAAGAATACATTGCCTCACTCTTTCAATTCTTGCATCTCCAATGAAAGGATACATACCATGTCTGTGGAATTCTTCAATAATGAAGACATTTGATCAAATTTCCTACAACAATATGAACATGGGCATCTTTTAGGAACAATAGGGTGGCTACACTCTTGTTTAAATATTCTAGGTTGTCATCTTTAAGAGAGAGCCACACAAAAATTACTTTGATGGTAGGGATTATTTCTATCTCATCAAGACCATAGTATGAGTAGGTAGCCTATAATTTAGCAAGGGACAAACCCTAAATTTCAATAAACTAGATAGCAATATTAATCTTGAGGATACTAATGAATTCGAGCTTGTATCAATTATAGTTTTAAAATTTCTAGATCTTCCTCTAAAAAATGTTGTATTTCCAAATGAGTAATGTCCCTACCACTGAATTCCAATGGAAAGATCATTATACTAACTTGGTTTATACACAATAGTTCAAAAATTTTAAAACATTTTTTCCTTTTTTTTGTAGATTCCTATAGTGCTTCTCGTAATAAATTTTTCCTTATCATGTCATTTGGTGGGTACTATATTATGACCCTAAGGGGGGTATATCTAGGGTTAAATGTATATGTAATGAGGTTAAATGTATAAGTAATAAATGTTGATGTTACTGTAGTTGCGGGAGGTATTAACCTCCACATGTAACCTTTGACTATAATGGAATATTCCGGAAGAAAGGGAAACCCTAAACAGATGTGTGAAAACCATAGAAGAAAAGTCAACCTAGAAGAATAAATAATATTATAATATTATCTTCTAGAAAGACAAGTTGGCTCCACAAGAAAAATATAAACATAAAATATAATTACTAGAAAGTCAGGTCGGCCCAGCCAGAAAAGTCATTGGACATATTAATATAAATAGAGGACGTTTTAGCTCATTTGTACACCCAATCAAAGTGCAAGTCTTGTGGAGAGATGCAGTTGCAGTTGCAAGGAGGAATACAGGTGTATGGTCATCTCTTGGTCTTGGTCTCTCTCTAGTGCTATCAAGTGATATTCTTGGTGATTCTCTTGGTGATATTCTTGGTGATATTCTTGGTGATACTCTTAGTGATATTCTTGGTGATGTACTAGCTAAGTATGGAGCAATTTTGAGTGAGTAGTGCAGATACAACTGCTACAATTATGTATGGTACTTGTTTTGTGGATATGGAGACTCTCTCTTGTGTGCTACCCTTGGAGAAGGAGCGCTCTACTTGTCTTGAGTTGTTGTTGTAGTTAGCAACTAGGTTTATTTGTTGGTTCTAGTATGGATTTCTGGAATAATTCTGTTAAAGGTTAAAGGTGCTTGGGGGTGGTTGCGTGCCTATGGTTGGGTGACAATATTGTGATATTGTCTATAGTAAAATGAGCACATCAATTGTTTTAATAGGTTATGGGCCCACATTATATTCATATAGTCTAACCACTGGAAGGTATATTGGGAAGTTCATTGTCAAGATCGTTATAGCACCAGTTGCAGTTGCAGTTGTAGTCAGGTTTTGCAGCAATAACAAACCCTAACCCATTTGTTTGGGCACCTATAGTAAAGTGTTTGGCATATTTCTTTGACATTCTAGTGTGCCCTATCCTAGTGCACCTCTTCGTACCCTTAGCTAGCAAAAACACCAAGTTTGAATTTTTGGTGAAAGTCAAAGCTTGACTAGCCAAAGTCAAAGGTTGAATGGTTAAAATCAAAGTCAAAGGTTGACTTTTGGTCAAATTGATTATGTGATCAAAATTAAAATTTTAGAGTTTCTAGCTTGTTCTAATCATTGAACCTTTTGATTCAGTTTCTAACCTCTTCTTATCAATATGGTATCTAGCAGGGATGATTTTAGGGGCTAAATTTCGCTCATGGGCTAATTTTCCATGGTTTTTCCAAAAAGGAGATTTTCTATTTTAAAAAAGATTCACCCAAATTTTATAGGATAAAATTATTTTACCTTAAAAATTGCCAAAATTTTATAAAAACTATATAAAATTCTTAGAAAATTAAATATTTTTACAAAAATATCGTGAATCATTTATAGTTGGCATATGAAGGATTAGTAAGATTCGCCAAGGTTTCTACATTTTAAAATTAATTTCCATCCTTAAAATCATCCCTAGTATCTAGTTTTAGATTAGAAGACAAGTTGGACAATGCTACAAAGATTTCAAAGGTATGCACTTGTATATGTATTTCAAGTTATATCTTCTAGCAAAGCATGAGTGTGTGTGAAGGGAATGTACTAGAGACCTTGTAAAAGCAGTAATATTGGATTCAATGCATTCAAAGGAACAAGCGAACCCTTCATAGCAATTGAGGCTTCAGGTTCCAGATTTGATTAAATTGATAAGTTTCAATTTTGCACATACCAAGGTTGATAGTTGCTACATTACAAATTGTGAAATAATTCTTTGAAATGTTATATTATTGTTATATGTAATGAATACTTGATAGCATGTGAATATTATTGATATAGATGATTATTGTACTTGTTTTCAAAATTAACTAACATCTCCTCTAGAGAGATATTTCATGTTTTGCTCCCGGGAAGCTCATCTTGGTCATACAATGATGATCACCATAAAATTGTTATTCATTCTTGTTACCATAGATAGGTTCTTATGAAAATGATATTATACTGGAAATACTTTTATTGTTCTTTTCTTGTGCAAGTTATCTTACAAGATTCCATGGAGGCTACCATGAGGATGTATTTGTTTGTTTCAAATAAGTTACTATGTAATAATGTTGTATCAGACATGGCAGAACCATGAAGATCTACACCAAGATAAGACTAAGAAGAGAAGACCAGCTTGAGCTCGTGAGATCATGCAGAGAAGTATGGTGATCCAGATAGAACTTTCAGAGAAAGAAAGAAGTCAAAACCATATTCCAGTTACAAAACCCTCCACCCTTGAAGAAGCATTCAAGCAGAAAGAATAGAAGGAAGATGCAATGTAAGAATAACAATAATGAAAAATGATGTATGAAAATTGTGCCTAAATGAGTTTACAAGATAAATCATGTAGTGGATGAAAGTATTGATAAATACAAGGCAAGATTTGTGGCTAGAGGTTTCTCCCAATATGAGGGAGAAGATTATGATGAGATGTTTGCTCCGATTCCATATATACATCTATCATAGCCATCATATCTCTAGCAACATCCATGGGTTGGAGTTTACATCATATGGATGTAAAGATTTCCTTTCTCAATGGAGTAATTGAGGAAAAGGTATACATAGAGAAACCTCAAGGTTTTGAGGTACACCCAAGAGAAACCCATGTATGCAGATTGAAGAAGGTCTTGTATGGACTCACACAAGCTCCAAGGGCTTGGTATGCATGTATTGATAGCTACTTGACAAGACTTGGATTTTCCAAGAGTCACGCTGATCCAAATCTCTATTACAAAGCTGTGAATAATGTACTTGTGATTCTATTGTTATATGTTGATGATTTGTTCCTAACAGGTGCAGAGCCTTTCATTATTCAGTATAAGAAGTAGCTAGCCACTAAATTTGACATGAAGTATCTTGGTCTCATGCACTACTACTTGGGATTAGAATTATGGTAGAAGGATGATGAAGTCTTCTTAGGACAAGGGAAGTATGTTGTAAAGATTCTTCAAAAGTTTGGGACGATGGATTGCAAATCCATGACAACTCCCATGGTAACAGATTTGAGGAAGATGAGAGATTTTGATTCTGATCTAGTAGACTTGTCCTTGTACTGAGAGTTGATTGGATCCTTGATGTATTTGGTGAATACTAGGCCGGAAATTTTCTTTACTGTGAACATGTTGAGCTAATTCTAGGTTAAACCTAGACAAGAGCATTGGGTAGCTGCAAAGCATATCCTGAGATATCTTCGTGGGACAATAACTTATGGTTTGAAATATGTATCAAACAATGATATACAACTACATCGATTTACTGATTCAGATTGGGTATGAAGTGTAGATGACATAAAGAGTACTTCTGGTATGTATTTCAGTTTGGGATCTGCTATGATATCATGGGCTAGCAGAAAAAAAAAGTCTATTGCATTCAACACTGTAGAAGCAGAGTATATTGTAGCTTTTGATGCTTGTACAAAATCAATGTGGTTCAGTAAGTTGGTTTCTAGATGGTTTGATCAAGTTTTGGATTCGATCGTGATATATTGTGATAACCAGAGCTGTGTGAAGCTCCCAGAGAACCCAATGTTCCATGACAGATCGAAGGACATTGAGATCGAGTACTATTTTCTCAGTGATAAAGTCTAGAGGGGAGAAGTGGTTCTCCAATATATCTCCATTGATGAGCGGAATGCATATATTTTGACAAAGCCTTTGTCCAAGATAAAGTTTTCATACTTTAGGGACAATTTGGGGCTCGTGGACATTTCTCCCTTGGTTGAAAGGGAGGAGATGACTTCCTCGGTTGGGAGGGAGAACTGATATGTAGCATCATGGACTGTCAGTGAGTTTCATATCTGTATCATGCTAGTAAATCTTAGAGATGGTCATACAACTTAGATATGATGCTTGCATCATGATAGATATGATCATGCTAGTACATCTTATATATGATATAAACGGTTGGAGTTGTTGATACATTGGCTTGAGGAGCATCGTTCTAGTACAACTTAGAGGTGGACATACAACTTAGATATGATGTATTGACATCATGCTAGTTATGTTCATGCTAGTACAACTTAGAGACGATGTTGGTGAGACGCATCATGCTAGATATTTCCATGCGAGTACAACTTAGATGTGACATACAACTTAGATATGATGTATTGATATCATGCTAGATATGCCATGCTAGTATGGCTTAGAGATGACCATACAACTTAGAGATGATGCAAGGGGCTTGTGTCATGCTAGATATGATCATCCAAGTACAACTTAGATGTGGCATGCAACTTAGATATGATGCATTGGAATCATGCTAGATATGTCATGCTAGTACGACTTAGAGATTATCATACAACTTAGAGGTGACACAATGAGGAACTGATCTACATCATGCGAGTACAACTTAGAGGTGGAATGCAACTTAGATATGATGTATTGACAACATGATAGTTATGTCATGCTAGTACAACTTATATATGATGTAGATGATGCTCCAGATCATGCCAGTACATCTTAGATATGATGCATTCACATCATGCTAGTATGGCTTATAGGTGATGTAGTCGATGACATTGTTGATGCAGGATGATATCAAATGATATGATTTGATTGTTGTGGAGAATGTATGTCTCTGAACAGTATTTGTATGTTACTATGATGGATGTGTTCCACTGGTAGTGGCTATGTCTCACTGGTTAGTAGTCGTGTGCTACTAGGAGTGGTTGTGTACCATTGGGCAGTAGTTGTGTACTACTATGAATAGACACAATTGTGTTCTATTGGATGGAATTGTGGCAACTATATGCTACTATATGATTTCCATGGAGACTACCACTAGTGTTGGAGATGATTTCCAGCTAGATGGATATTCAGTGTGATGGTAAACAAACATTCTTCAGGCGAAGAATGGTCCAGGCAGAACAAATTATTGGTGGATAGACATTCTCCCCATGGAGAATGGTCCAGGTTGAAAGATTTTTGACGTATCATGGACTGGTATTTTCTTAAGGCATAGATTGTGGCCTGATTAGGAAAAAGGTTCAGGACCGATACTCTCCTGAGGCACAGTTGTTGGCATAATCAAGTTGAATAGTCTTCCCCCCAAGTACATGACATCCCGATTAGGGTGGTTGATATGAGACCAATATTTTCTAAGGAATATGGGTAGAGATTGATCTGTATGGCACATATGAATCGATTAGAAAATAGTCTGAGACTGACATTCCTGTAGGAATGGTCTCTGTAGCCCATGGCATGGATTTCAACATCTAGGAGGACTGGCATTCTACTAGGACGCAGGTTTGTATTAGAAGAATGGTCCTTGTATCCCATTGTGGGGCTTTCAACATCTGTTGGGACATCTATTCTTCTAGGACGTATGTCCAAATTAGAAGAATGGTCCCTATATCACTCTGTTGAGTGAGTGAATCATGTGAGACACTCTGCTGAGTGTGTTGAGTTCAACACATGACTTATTCAACATCATGCCTGATTACTCTAATGGAGTATGGACTTGAGAGATGATGCAAACGATGATGTATGTTGTAACACCCCAATACTGAGCCCCAATTGTAAATGTGAATATGTTTTATAGGATGGTGAGCCAAGTTAATATAAGTCAAGAGGCTTATGTGCTGATTAGGCTGAAGAGCCTACATGATAAAAGGCTAGTGAGACTATTTTTGTATATGTAAACAAACATATCATTAATATAATACATCGTTGTGTGTAGACTGACCATGATAAAAGAGTATGGGGGACTAAACCTCACTAGGAAGGGAAAAGGGAGGGATAAGAGCCTAGGAAAAGGGGCTAAGCTAGAGGGCTTATCTCAAAAGTAATATTATAATATTATTTCTAAAGTCTATGGTGAGGATAATTATTTTATCCTAAGTTCCTATGGGAAGGTGAATGAAACCCAAGTAAAGGGAAAGGAGCTCCATGAGAGCCATGTGTCATCAAGGGCTCATGAAAATATATGTGGGGAAGTTATTCTGTTTTCCCATCCTTCCAATTCACTCACGCAACCATTCATTCCATGTTTTGGGAGGAGCCTTACCTATGGATCTTGCACACACTTGTGCAACTATCCTGTAATTTCCTGTTATCAACACTAAACTGTATCCCTCCGGGGATGCATAATGCACCCGTACCTACCTGAGACAGTGTTGTACCTTCTTATTATGAGAAAGACCTATACCAAACCCAAAGGCTATTGTTGTTGCCATCACCTGCACTTTTCCCCTGAACGTTGTTGTTGTCATTCCCTATACACGTACCTGGTTAACTTAAGCACTGAACTGAGGAAATAGGTTTTCAAGCCCATGGGATTGAAGAGGTGGGTTGTCAGGCCCGTGGATTGAAGAGGCGGGTTGTCAGGCCCGTGGATTGAAGAGGCGGGTTGTCAGGTCCGTGATCAACTCTCTCCAGGTAAGAGGATTGCTAGGAAAGGGAATTATTGGGAAAGCCCAACTAGAACTACAGTGCTATAAGACTTCTTGTCCGACTTGTTGCTAAAGCCCTAGAAGGGAAGTAGGGAAGTCGAAGGACTATTAAGCAGAGAAGGGGCACACTTCCTGGGGTGGGACATGAATGTGGGGAATGAGAGGCTGTAAGATGGTAGTTTGAGTTGGCTCATGGGAATAAATCCTTCCTATTGTCTGTATTGTCTCATCCTAGCTAGGAATCCCTTTACCCTGATGGAGTTTAGTCCTAGCTCGAGGGTGACCCACTGCTGAGAGATTTGAGCTGTGTGGTCTAAGGTTGGGAGGTTCATGGAAAGTCTACACACAGTTGGTGGTCTTCTATAAAATGAAAAGTATCAATTATGTGTTCAATTGGATGCTATGTATTTGTACATGACTTTATAATTATGAGTATTTCCCGTGTATGTTGTATGTATAGGTTTACTATTATTTCCACATGAATCTATGCATTAGCATAATGTATCTGTCTGTATTAAATTTGTATAAATATATACAATAGAAATGAATAATTGTTACGTGGCATAGCCCAGTGGCCTAAAGTTGGGGATGCTACAATTTGGTTTCAGAGCTTAGTAAGAGTGTGTTATGGAGTAGCATGGCCCACCCTGGAAGGCTGGGGATGTTACAAACTGGTATTAGAGCTTATGTTTCCAACACTGAGCCTGGATGGGTCGAAAAATTTGAGGTGATTCACTTGCGTGGAATTGGGAAAAAGCCCCAAATTTTTTGTTGTTAAATTCATGGAAAATTGGAGAAAACTGACCAAAGTGGTGAAATTTTCGTAATTTAATACCTGTTCAGGATGATTTAGACCTGGAATGGGTTGAATTTGAAGCATATGGAGTGCACAGGATACTTCTTTAAGTTTCAAACTCAGAGGAGAGAAATCTCTCTTTGTGAGAAGAAGAATGGACGAGATTTGTTCGGGAGGGGACTGAATTTGTCACAGCCGTTGGATCTGAAAAAGTAGTGCGGTGGTTAACCCCTCAAGTCATTCATACTTCGTTGCTTCAACAATTTTCAAGTCTTGGACGACAAGGAGGTAAAATCCTCGAAGCTCCGAAGTTCCGGAGTGAATCTACGTCGTAGATCACTGGGAGGAGTACTTGACCATTGGATTTGGCCAAGGATAGATCTGGGCCATTGGATCAAGCGTAGATCAGGAGGTGAGGCACAGTGGAGAAGATCAGACCCCAACCATTTGATTTTCACGCGAGTGAGTGTGAGTCATATATCTCACGATAGTTTCGAGGTTCGACACTTTGGGAGAAGCAAGCCCTTAAGCTGCTAGGAAGAAAATCTCTCGAAGTCCCGAAATCCAGAGTAAATCAAGACTGTCCTTTGTCTAGGACACATGGCTACAAATGATCAAATATTCATCATTCGAGAGTTTTTAGTCCTTGTGTCACTTGGTAAAGTTTTCCCTGAAGTCCCGAGCTTATCCGAACCGTTTGTGTTTGGGGACATGTGTCCACAGATTAGCAAGTATTCATGAATTCGACGTTCGAGAGATTTGTGGTGTAGTGTGGAGAAGTCTCCCGGAGGCCCGAAGTTCTAAATCTCCCTAGAACACTGTTTGAGAGTTTGAAAGTTCTACGTTCGAGTGTTTTGATGTGTTCTGGTGTGATATCCTCCGAAGTCCTGAAGTCCCGAATTCTTGGAGCATCGGAGTGATGTGACATGTTGACATCACCTAGGGTGACGTGGAACCACTCTAAACATGCCACATATCAACCTGTTTCATGCCCTTCATAGACCTTATGTTCCAATCGGAACTTGACATGTGTCAACCATCGATTGGGCCATGTGTCATCCTCATATTTTGACACGAAACACCCCTAGTGCATAGTGCTAAGAAGACCTCGAAAGTTGGGAAATTCAGTGTTCAAGAGTTTTCAGGTGGGAAGCTGTAAATATCTATGAAGCGCGAAGCTCCGGAGAGCCTCTCCGAGAGTTCGCCAGTTCAACGTTCGGGAGAAATAAGGTGTGATATAGAAAGAACTCTCGAAGTTCTGAAGCAACAGATCCCTGAAGCTCTGAAGATGTACCATGCATTAGTTCACCAGTTTGGCGTTCGGGAGAAATAAGATGTGAGGTAGAAAGAGCCTTTGAGGCCTGAAGTTCCAGAGCCCTGAAGTCCTGAAGATTAGGATAAGCACCTTTCAGTTAAGCACTTGGTCATAGCCTGTGGTCACATGAGATTGGGGGCTAAAGAAAACGGGTTAGTGCCAGAAAATTGTTTTTAAAGACAGAAAGGGGCTTATAAAAGGAGCCCGTGGGGATTTTATTTGTACATACCTACATTGGAAAGATCTTGGAAAATAGAATATAATTGTTCACCCAAAAAATTGAGCTGAATAGTTAATTTCTCAAGAAATCATAAGAAAGAATTTTGATGTATTATTGAACCAAAATGGTTCATAATTTCACAAGGTTGTTGAAGCAATTAGCCTGACAAGTTCTGTTGGTTGCACATTTTGTAGAGTTAACAACTGTTAGATCAGAACATGATCAACACATAGTACAGAGGGATTTAAGATACACAGGGGGATTACAGCTAGGAAGGTGAGATCGGAGGGATGGATGTCCATTTGGGTAATGAAGGTGCAAACTCAATTGAACATGGAGAAGGATAGGAAGAAAGCATGAACTTGGGAGAGACAGTTAAAAATTTGCAAAAGGATGTCCAAAGTCACAAGGCTAATAATGAAAGGCTTATGAAATCCAAGGAGCAGCAGGAGGACTTCAACCTAAATTTAATGTAGAGCTTGGACAAAATATAAAAGAAGATAGATAAGGAGAGTGGCTCAAGAAAATCAGGAAGTCACAGGTCTCTTGATGAGAAAATAAGAATAATAAGTGTTAGAAGACATCACCATCACTCCCCAGGACATTACAATGGGATAGCATACAACAACTCAAGTCCATCCCCTGTTAGGAAGCATAAGAAGAGGTCCGGGGTGGATGAGCTACGAGGAGAAATGAAATATTTATTTGGACAACCAACTCTAAATTCCAGACAAAGCAGATTGTTAGAATTGCTCAGTGAATATGAATTTGATATAAAACATATCAAAGGGAAAGAGAACAAGGTAGTTGATGCACTTAGTAGAAGGGTGCATGAGTTGGATGCTATAGCCATTAGCATATACCAATCCGATTTGGAGGAAAAAATATTGGAGGCTGCAAAATCAGATTTACATTACATGTAAATGGTAACAAAATTACAACAAGGTATTTTGTAGCAGAAAGTTGAAGATTACAAGCTGGGAGAGGACGAAGTTATCATGTACAAAGGCATAATTTATGTTCCAAATTCCCAAGAATTGAAGGATCCGATATTGAAATAAATGCATAATGTACCTTATGCTAGGCACCTAGGGTATCAAAAAACTATTGCAACTGTCAAGAGCCAATATTATTGGCCAGGTATGAAGCGGGGAGTTGTTGAGTATATTGCCAAATGTCTGGAGTGTCAAAAGGTCAAGGCTGAGCATAGACACCCATTTGGGTTTCTACAACCACTACCCATTCCTAAGTGGAAATTGGAAGTTGTAAAAATGGATTTCATCACCAAACTTCCCAGAACAAACAAGCAACATGATTCTATCATGGTAGTGGTGGACAAGCTTACCAAAGCTGTCCATTTCATTCCAGTGAAGATCACTCTCAAGGAACTAATGTTGTTGATATTTGTAAGAAGGAAATTTATCGATTACATGGTATACCCAATACAATTGTGTCTGACAAAGATCCAAAGTTTACATCGAAATTTTGGAAAGGATTATTTAAAGGATTTGGAACAAATTTTAATTCCAGCACAACTTATCATCCATAATCTGATGGGCAAAAAGAGAGGGTGAATAAAGTGATCGAGGATATGTTGAGTATGTATGTGATGGATAAACCATCAAAATGGGAAGACTATTGCATTGCATTGGTGTGTTCACCCTCAACTTATTTTTCATAAAGACAGTGATTCTTCCTACTTTATATTTCACTTATTCACTTTCATTAATGGGTGTCAATCTATAAGGATATGAGATGGATGTTGTTATGTGGTTCATCTATGTTTATGAAATTGTCTTAATTCTATATCTTTGAATGTTTATATTCTTCCTTAGATCTTAGATAATCTTCCTCAGATAGATTTTAAGCAAAGCAAGGTATATT
>JASDQU010682643.1:61111-72632 GCA_032191745.1 Picea mariana | reverse complement strand
CTTAATTAAATATATTATTACAAATTTCTTTTAATTGTGAAGAAAAATTATATTTTATTTTAATATAAAAAATTACAAAGTATATATAAAAATGGTTTTAATGATATCTAGTATTTATATATGTATTTGAAATTTTCTAAGGAATATAAAATGTATTTAAATTTTATAGGAAAACAAAATATTTATAACTATAAAATTAAATATTATTACAAATTTCAAGAAAAAAATTATTTTATTTTAATATAAAAAATTACAAGGTACGTATAAAAATGGTTTTAATAGTATCTAGTATTTATATATGTATTTGAAATTTTCTAAGGAATATAAAATGTGTTTGAATTTTATAAGACACAAAATATTTATAATTATAAAATTAAATATATTATTACAAATTTATTTTAATTGTCAAGATGTAAATAATATTAGGTTTAATAAATAATTTAAATAAAAATACGTTATAATGATATTTATAAAATAAATAATTTAAAAATTTAAATAAACATATATCATTGATTACAGAACTACATAAAATCAATAATGATAATTTATATAAAAGATGAGATGCACATAATTCCAAAAGATGCAAACCCCAAATATGATCTCAATTGACACAAAAGGTTAAAATAAACTTCTTACCCTAAATATAAAATGAGTGTAACTTGAGAATATTTAAGGTAAAGCTTTTTTTTTTCCCGGGAAAAGTTGCACTGATATATTCAAAAGAATATAATGTTTTACAAAAACAAAAATTAAAAGACTACCACAGGGGGCCTATGTAGTGCTGTATGTTGCGCGTAGGTGTCAAGAAAATACAGAATAAAAGGTTGCATCACGCAGATTGTCAAAGTATACAATTTTATCGGCCATGAACTCTGTTACAAAGTTTATGCCGACTAGTGTACTGTGAGCATCTTGCTGCCTGTCATGTCTTTTTAAAGTGGACTTCCTGTTGAACGTAAAGCTTATACAGAAATATAAAAGTAAATCAAATACACTGCTCGGGCATCTTTATTAACGTAAAACGCATACCCGGTGGATATTCTTTATTAATGTAAAGCAAATACCTACACCAAATATTTCTCCTACTAATGCCAACGAGGCAGGTTGCTTCATTGATCCCAGTCGTGCAGGATCTTCACTCCTACATATCTGCATTCATGCAGCACAACAACATTATATATATTATAGCTGACATCCACTTTTGTATTGAGAGAACGATAGAAACCACATTGAAATATTGAGAATACTGTAATTACCTGCCGAGCACCATAGTGGTGGCTTGTGGGTTGGTTCCAGGAGTGTCTCTGAACGTGGAGGTATCCACAATTCTGAGATTATCAACGCCGTTCACCTGATACCTTTGGTTAACCACAGAGCCAACTTCACATCCTCCATGGTTATGCCAGATTGTGCCCAACGTATCCTGGCAGAACTGAGCCATGGCTGCGTCGTCCGACACGTTCTTTGGCAACGCCTGCCCAGTGAAGTTGAAGTCGTGAGAGAAATCAGCATTAAATCTCCGCAGAGACGGTGTGGTCAGGACATGTTTGTCACATTAAATCTCCGCAGAGACTTATGTGACATTGGGTGGATGTTCTAGAAATATGTGGCACTCCTGGGTTGGTTCCATGAGTGTCTCTGAACGTGGAGGTATCCACAATTCTAAGATTATCAACTCCGTTCACCTGATACCTCTGGTTAACCCCTTCTTGTAAATCATGGGCGATTGGAAGGTTGCAGTTCGGAATTGCAGGGGGCGAAAACGTTTTATTTTTTCCTCTTCGTTGGAATAAACGTGGGCTAAACCTCCCTACCTATTTTTTTTTTAAATAAATTTAGGGCGAATGTTAATAATGAGAAAAATGCATCACAACACACAAAATTCGTCCAATAAAAATTTGAAACCCCCTAATTTTCGCCCATGGGAGAAATTTCACCCCTAAAATTATCTATGATATTACTGGATATACGCGATATCTCTGTGCATTTCTTTATTATATCTCCGCTCTCATTTCGTGCCGAAAATAATCCGGATCATTCACTGCCACCTATTAGAATTATAAGTCACCACATTGATCTTATACCTGGAGCTAGTTTACCAAACAAAGCAGCGTACAAATTTACGCCGCAGGAGAATGAAGAGGTCAAAAGACAGGTCCAGGATTTAATGGACAAAGGGTTGATTAGAGAAAGCTTGAGTCCATGTGTTGTTCCGAAAATGATCAGTCCAAAGAAAGATGGAGGCTGGAGGATGTGTACAAACTCAAGGGAAATTAACAAGATTACCATCAGGTATAGATTTCCATTGCCAAGAATGGATGATTTGATGGATTGCTTGAGTGGAGCAAAATTTTTTTCGAAGATTGATTTGAAAAGAGGATATCATCAGACTCGTCTGAGAGAAGGTGACACAGACCGCACCCTTTGCCTCAGCAAATGCCCCTGCGCTGACCTCCCGGTCTTAAGGATCGTTCAAATTTTACCCTCGAGTCGGAGTGGCTCCTTCGATTCTCCACTAGAATCTCCTTTGAAATTGACCCACAGGTCTTTTCAGCTCTTCGCAATCTCTAGGTCGGTCACTGTTCTCTTCTTGACAGAAAAATAGAAAATCGGGTTTCGGGGTTTTCAAACTCCTGATGTCATGACCCTTTGGTTCCCGATTTCCCAATCTCCTCTTCCCTGATAGGCTCTAATCTTCAGTTATCTCTCTGGGCTAGGCTCATGGTTCACACGACCTCCTTTCACATGACCTTCGTCTTACTCCCTTTCAGGATTTCGTGACTTCAAAGGCCGAAGTGCTTTGGCCTTCGATTCCCCCGATCTCACGAATGTCGATTTCCTGATATGACTTTTCTTTTGGGACTTTCTCCGAAGGTTGAGATTGTTGCCACGCATCCTCAAATATGGACGGCTCTCATATGCTTTAGGGTTTTCACTTTGGAAATTCTCGATTCCCCTGTTACGATGAGACGACGTCAGCTGGGCCCGCACGTAACTTACCTCCTCATTGGGATTTCGGACTTCGCGATTCTGAATTGCAAGAGCATCATGTCCTCAGGACCTCTGAAACGTCGAACCCCGCCTTCTTCATATCTTCCGACATGCGTCCCAAATGATAGAAGGTTTAGATCGAACCTCGGACTTCGCCAAATGCAAAGTCAAACCACTCACTTATATGAGCCCCGCTGACCAAATCCCCGATGCCTTCTCAGAGTTTTTCCTCTGCTCACGAGGATTTAAACCCTGTGCAACTCCTGTCAAATCGGATGGTTGATAGGTAACTGGGTAATGATCCGACGGCTCACGCTCCCTAGAGCTTGAACTCTGAACGCAGTCGTAATCTCCCCACTTCTTTACCAGATCAGACAACTAGCGGGATTTCGCAAATCCTCTCCACAAGATCCTGATCGTCTGTCTCTTCCTCCTTGATGTTCCCAGCGAAATGAACCAAGGACTCTTTCCCAGATATAACCACTTACGCCACAACTCTAAATTCCTTCTAATCACTCGATGTGCACCAATGTCTTGTGCTACCTTCAATAGCTTCAAAGGCTTTATCCCTCTTGAGCTTTCTCCCAACTCAAAGTCTTAGAGAAGAGTCTCACGCGCACTCCTTGCAGAAACTCTCAGACACTTCCAAGTGCTAAATACTTTCAACTGTACGCACTCCTGCAGCAGCAGTCTCTCACACCTTACTCAGGTTCGCAACCCTGAGACTTTTCTTTGCCTACACACTCCTTGCACGGCTCCTGTGCCCAACTGCACTTCTGCGGAAATGAGAACAAATGCTACCTATTTGAACCCTCTGTCAACGCACTCCTTGCAGACACTTCAAATGCACTCCTTGTAGGAATTCTTGCTCAGATAGAGAAACAATTGAAACTCATTCCCTCTTCCTTTCAGACTCCCACTTAGAACATGAAATCATATACACAGCATATCAAAGCAAATGTATAACAGGAAGCAAACATTCATGAGCATATCATTCAACATCAATACACAAAGAACAACCACAAAACCATGAATTTGAATCAAAGCTTTCTATTAATCCAAATATATGTACATGGGTGTTCTTACACAGCTCTCTACATGCTCTTACTCTTCCTTCTCCCTGATAATGATACAGTACACAATGAGGGTGTCTATATCTCGTTTCCCTCTTGCGCTCTAAAACTGTCTAATCTAGAATTAAATTCTATCTACCTGCATTAACTACTATAAATTCCTTCTACCTACTAAGGACGAGAGCGAATTGCTCAAGGTCTGATTACATTATAAAAGTGCGCCTCTTCTTAATGACTTCATTTAAGATTGTGCAACAATTTCAAGGATATTTCAAAATTTGTGTTGGCGTTTGTCCAGTTGTCTTTTTTCCTGCGTTGGCTCGCTTAATGTGTTGGCGATTCTCCTGCATCATACTCCCTCACTTGAAAACTTTCATGGGATCCTGTCCATGAGCTCACGCACGGTCTGTCCATGCTTCTGAATCTCTACTTCGCTTTCCCAGCTGGCATCTTCAACTGGATGGTTTTTCCATTTGACCAAATATTCAAAGTATTCCTTCTGTCTGGTCTTCTTGCTTACTCTCTTATCCAGTATTATTTCTATTTGTGGCTTCTGTGCGACTGGCATCTTCTTTTTCCACTGAACCTCTGACTTTTCATCACTTACTCCTGCTCCCTCATCTTGGTATGGGTACAAATCTGAGACATTGAATATCGGAGAAATTCTGATCCCATCGGGTAATTCAATCTCATAAGAATTTGCCCCAAATCTCTTCAAGACCCTACATGGCCCGATTTTCTTCATCTTTAGCTTATTATATGTTCCTCTCAGGAACCTTTCTTTCCTCAAATGTGCTAGAACCAAGTCACCAACCTCAAACTGAATTTGTCTCTTATGTTGATCGGCTCTGCGCTTATACTCCTGACTTGAATTATGCAATCGCTCCTTCACCTGGTTGTGAAGTTCTTTCATTGCCTCTGCGAAATCTTCTACACTAGCACTTCTAGTCGCATTCTGTTCAGAATCTCTCAATTCAGAAATTCCTCTCGGCTGCATGCCATAGAAAATATGGAATGGACTCTGCCCTGTGCTCCTGTTCACTGATTCGTTATACGCAAACTCTGCCTGTGGTAATATATTGTCCCACTGGTTATGGTGTTATGTCACCAGGCTTCTCAACAAGTCTCCCAGACTTCTGTTTACCACTTTTGTATGTCCATCCGTCTGAGTATGATAAGCTGAACTAAACAACAAGTTAGTTCTCAGCTTCTTCCATAATGTCCTCCAGAAATTCCCTATGAACTTCGTATCTCTATCCGAAACTATGCTCCTTGGCAAACCGTGAAGTCGAATGACCTCTTTAAAAAATAGGTTCGCGATGTGAGTCGTGTCACTGGTTTTCTGACATGGAATGAAGTGTGCCATTTTGGAAAATCTGTCCACCACCACAAAGATTGAATCACAACCTCTTTGTGTTCTAGGCAACCCCAATATAAAATCCATGCTAACTACATCCCACGGCCTTTCTAGTATGGGAAATGGTTGATAGAATCCTGCATTCTATCTCCTCCCCTTCGAATGCTGGCAAATTCTACACCTGTCTAGAAATCTCTTGACATCCGCTCGCATTCCCGGCCAAAAATATGGCTCATTCGACTTCGTGAATGTTTTATCATGACCGAAATGTCCGTCCAGTCCTCCACTGTGTTTCTCCTTCAGCAGATTCTCCCTCATGGAGCATTTTGGAATACAAAGTTGATTACCTCTAAAAAATAATCCTTCTTGGATCATGTACTCCATCTATTGGCTCCGGTCTCCGAGAACTAGATTCACAGTGTACCTTGAAATCTTGATCATCTGCGTACGTGTCCCTGAGATCATCAAAACCCAACGTTTTGACTCGGAACTCCCGCAACAGCAAACATTTCCTGCTCAAAGTATCAACAACTTTGTTAGCAGTACCTGAAATATGTTTAATTACAAAAGTGAAATTTTGCATGTATTCCACCCATTTTACATGTCTCTAATTCAACTTTTCTTGTTGAGCCACAAACTGCAGTGCATGATTGTCACTGTATAAGACAAACTCTTTGGGAATTAAGTAATGTCCCCATTTCTTTAATGCCTGGATGATAGCATAAAACTCCTTACCATAAGTGGAGTATTTCACTTTCGCTTCATTCATCTTCTCACTGAAGTATGCTATTGGCCTGTCATCTTGACTCAAGACTGCCCCTATTGCAAATCCACTTGCATCACATTTCACTTGAAATGTCTTTTGGAAATCTGGCAACACCAAAACTAGTTGTTCTGTAATCTTCCTCTTCAACAGATTGAAACTCTTCTCAGCCTCTTCTGTCCAGTGAAAATATTTGTGTCTTTTCTTCACGGTGTCCATCATCGTTGCGCTAATTCCACTGAAATTCCTGATGAATTTTCAGTAGAAACTAGCCAATCCATGAAAACTTCTCACCTCAAATATGTTCCTCGGTGATGGCCAATTCTTGATCACTTCCACCTTATCTGGATCCATCCTTAATTTGTCTATAGAAATAACAAATCCCAAGTAAATGAGCTATGTCTTCATGAATGAGGATATCTTCATATTTATCAACAACTTCTCCTGCTGTAACCTCTTCATCACAATAGCCAAGTGTTTCAGATGCTCTGTCTTTGTTTTACTGAAAACCAGTATGTCATCCAGATACACGATGACAAATTTCCCAATGAACTCCCTCAGGACTTCATTCATCAACCTCATGAAAGTACTTGGCGCATTTGTTAAGCTAAACGGCATAACAAGCCATTCATACAACCCCTCGTTGATTTTGAAGTTTGTTTTCCATTCATCACCTTCTCTCATACGGATTTGATGATAACCACTTTTCAAATAAATCTTTGAAAAATATTTTGCTCCACTCAAGCAATCCATCAGATCATCCATCCTCGGCAATGGAAATCTGTACCTGATGGTTATCTTGTTAATGGCTCTCGAGTCAGTACACATCCTCCAGCCTCCTTCTTTATTTGGACTGAGTACTATCGAAACAGCACATGGACTCAAGCTTTCTCTGACCAAACCTTTGTCCAACAACTCTTGGACTTGTCTTTTGACCTCTTCATTCTCTTGTGGCGTCAATCTGTACGCGGCTTTATTTGGTAAACTAGCTCCTGGTATGAGGTCAATATTATGACTCACACTTCTGATCGGTGGCAACGAACGAGGTAATTCGTCCACTACTATATCAGCGAACTCTTCCAACAGTTCCTGAATTTCTTCTGGTAAATCATCCACTCTTGTGTTGGTCAAAACAATCTTCAGTTTTCTTACCACAAAGAACTGTGGATCCTCCTTCTTCTTCACCTCTGTAATAAGTTCCTTCCCACTCATGAGAAGTACTGTGTTCTTTACTTTAGGCTTCACCTCCTTATCCTTAATTGGAAGTAACATGTGTGTCCTCCCATTCTTCTCCAGGGTATATGTATTCATTCTCCCATCATGAATCACATTCCTGTCATACTGCCATGGTCTACCCAGCAATAGATGACAAACATCCATAGGAATGACATCACATAATATCTTATCATTATACCCTCCTATCTTAAATTCAACTAAACATTGTTTAGTGACATTTACCTGATGTCCTTTTTGTAGCCATGAAACTCTATATGGACTCGGATGTTCAATCGTCTCCAGCTCCAGCTTTTCTACCATCTCCGTCGAAACGAGATTATCCGTGCTACCACTGTCCACAATGACCTTGCATACCCTATCTTTGGTTTTGCAAGCAGTCCGAAAAAGACTGTTTCTTTGCACTGAATTCTCCACCTTCTTCTCTAGTGTCAAAAGGAATTTTCGCATCATAAGCGATCGTCCGCCTTCAGCGTCTTCTGCCTCCACATCTCGCCTTTGTGCTTCGGCGATGTGAGTTTCCCCAATCTCTTTCTTTTTCTCTGGACACTCATAAGAATTGTGTCCATTCTTTCCACACGTGAAGCATGTGATTACTCCACCTCTTCCTCTTCCTCTGCCTCTGGTACAAGGAAAAGTATTATTGTCAGCATAATCTTTTCTCTGCTCAGTATGCTGCCCTCTTTGTTCAATATATGGCACTCTCTGTGAGCTTCCACCTCTCTCAGTTTGAGTCGGAGGTTTCTTCCAGTCCTTCTTGGGCTTCTGATATTTGTCCCGGGCAACTGATTTGCCTCTGGGCTGACTTCTACCTCGGCCTCTTTGACCCTGTTTTCGGCTCAGCTTCTCTTCCGCTTTTATAGCCATTTGATAAGCATCTTCCACCATTCATATGGTTACCATGCTCATCTCATCTTGAATGTCATACCTAGGGCCATTCATGTACCTGGCTACCTTTTCATCATTGCTTTCACGATGACCTGCCCTGATATTCAACCTGTAAAATTCTTCTATATATTCCTTCACTGACATCATCTTCTGTCTCAGGTTCTGCATTCTCCTGAACATAGTAATGTGGTAATCCCTGGGGATGAATTTTTCTTTCATCTTTGCAATCATCCTGTCCCAGCTCTTAATTTTTTACTTGCCTTGACAACGCTTATCCGCTTGTACTTCATCCCACCACAATGTTGCATGCCCTCTTAATCTCGTGACAGCATGCTTGACCTTCTTGTCCTCTTCGACAACTTCATAGTCAAAGTAGGTGTCTAAAGATCTAATCCAATCTAGAAGTTCTTCAGCATCCAGGTTTC
Organism: Picea mariana; assembly: GCA_032191745.1. Lineage (NCBI taxonomy): Eukaryota > Viridiplantae > Streptophyta > Pinopsida > Pinales > Pinaceae > Picea > Picea mariana. Next base: position 63,902 of record JASDQU010682643.1, on the reverse strand, counting down.
CTTCATAAACTGGAATGTCCATCTTCGCCTTTGCACCCATTCTTGCAACAGCTTTAAGCAAGCGTTCAATTGATGCATCTTCTGCTGTGACTTCTTCTTCTCCATGTCCAGCATCATCTTCATTTTTGGACTCACTGATATCTCCTACATTAGCTGTGCACTTTTGTCTTATCTCCATGTCCACAAGTCTGGTGCGTATGTTATGCAGATCTCTTTCTATTTCAGGATTCTGCACCTGTATACCCCTTCCTCCCCTCCTCTGGATCGGGTGATTGTCTATCTCTTCTCCTCGACGGCATGGCGAATCTTCCTTCTTCCTACTACAGAAAGAAAAGAAGCTTTTCTAAGCTCTGATACCAAACTGACGCAGTCCGCACCCTCTGCCTCAGCAAAGGCCCCTGCGCTGACCTCCCAGTCTTAAGGATCGTTCAAATTTTACCCTCGAGCCGGAGTGGCTCCTTCGATTCTCCACTGAAATCTCCTTTGAGATTGACCCACAGGTCTTTTCGGTTCCTCACAGTCTCTAGGCTGATCATTGTTCTCTTCTCGACAGAAGAATAGAAAATCGGGTTTCGGGGTTTTCAAACTCCCGATGTCATGACCCTTTGGTTCCCGATTTCCCGATCTCCGCTTCCCCGATAGGATATAATATTTGGTTAGCTCTCTAGGCTAGGATCGTGGTCCACATGACCTCCTTTCTCATGACCTCCGTCTTACCCCCTTTCAGGATTTCATGACTTCAAAGGCCGAAGTGCTTTGGCCTTCGATTCCCCCGATCTCACGAATGTCGATTTCCCGATATGACTTTTCTTTCGGGACTTTCTCCGAAGGTTGAGATTGTTGCCACGCATCCTCAAAGATGGACGGCTCTCGTATGCTTCGGGGTTTTCACCTTGAAAATTCCCAATTCCCCTGTTACGACGAGACGACGTCAGCTGGGCCCGCACGTAACTTACCTCCTCATCGGGATTTCGGACTTCACGATTTCGAATTGCAAGAGTATCATGTCCTCAGGACCTCCGAAACGCTGAACCCCACCTTCTTCAGATCTTCCGACACGCGTCCCAAATGATGGACGGTTCAGATCGAACCTCGGACTTCGCCAAACGCAAATTCAAACCACTCACTTATATGAGCCCCGATGACCAAATCCCCAATGCCTTCTCGGGGTTTTTCCTCTGCTCACGAGGATTTAAACCCTGTGCAACTCCTGTCAAATCGAACGGTTGACAGGTAACTGGGTGATGATCCGACGGCTCACGCTCCCTAGAGCTTGAACTCGGAACGCAGCCGTAATCTCCCCACTTCTTTACCATATCGAACGACTGGCGGGATTTCGCAAATCCTCTCCACAAGATCCTGACCGTCTGTCTCTTCCTCCTTGATGTTCCCAGCGAAATGAACCAAGGAATCTTTCTCGGATCTAACCACTTATGCCACAACTCCAAATGCCTTCTAATCACTCGATGTGCACCAGTGTCTTGTGCTGCCTTCAATAGCTTCAAAGGCTTTATCCCTCTTGAGCTTTCTCCCAACTCAAAGTCTTAGAGAAGAGTCTCGCACGCACTCCTTGTGGAAACTCTCAGATACTTCCAAGTGCTGAATACCTTCGAATTTGCGCACTCCTGCAGCAGCAGTCTCTCACACCTTACTCATGTTCACAACCCTGAGACTTTTCTTTGCTTGCGTACTCCTTGCACAGCTCCTGTTCCCAACTGCACTTCTGCGGAAATGAGAACAAATGCTACCTATCTGAACCCTCTGTCAACGCACTCCTTGCGGACACTTCGATAGCACTCCTTGCAGGAATTCTTTCTCAGATAGAGAAACAATTGAAACTCATTCCCTCTTCCTTTCAGACTCCCACTTAGAACATGAAATCATATACACAACATATCAAAGCAAATGTATAACAGGAAGAAAACATTCATGAGCATATCATTCAACATCAATACACAGAGAACAACCACAAAACCATGAATTTGAATCAAAGCTTTCTATTAATCCAAATATCTGTACATGGGTTTTCTTACACAGCTCTTTGCATGCTCTTACTCTTCCTTCTCACTGATAATGATACAGTACATAATGAGGGTGTCTATATCCCGTTTCCCTCTTGAGCTCTAAAAATGTCTAAATCTAGAATTAAATTCTATCTACCTGCATTAACTACTATAAATTCCTTCTACCTACTAAGGATGAGAGCGAATTTCTCAAGGTCTGATTACATTTTACAAGTGCGCCTCTTCTTAATGACTTCATTTAAGATTGCGCAACAATTTCAAGGAGATTTCAAAATTTGTGTTGACATTTGTCCAGCTGTCTTTTGCCCCACGCTGGCTCGCTTAATGTGTTGGCAATGCTCCTGCATCAGAAGGCGATGAATGGAAGACAGTATTCAAGACCAATGAAGGGTTGTATGAATGGCTTGTTATGCCATTTGGCTTGACAAACATGCCAAGTACCTTTATGAGATTGATGAATGAAGTCTTGAATGATTTCATCGAAAAATTTGTCAATGTGTATCTTGATGACATAATGATTTTCAGTAAAACAGAGGCAGAGCATCTGAAACATTTGGCTACAATGATGCGGAGGCTACAGCAAGAGAAGCTACTGATAAATATGAAGAAATCCTCATTCATGAAGACAAAGCTCATTTATTTGGGTTTTGTTATTTCTGCAGATAAGTTGAGGATGGATCCAAATAAAGTGGTGGTGATTAAGAATTGGCCATTGCCAAAGAATATCTTTGAAGTTCGAAGTTTTCATGGATTGGCTAGTTTCTACA
>JASDQU010682643.1:17813-30424 GCA_032191745.1 Picea mariana | reverse complement strand
CTTTGTGCTTATCTTAATGAGTTTATGTCTTATTTTTCTAAGTGATTTGATGTAGTAGGATAGATCTACTGCTTTGTGCTTATTATATGTGGGAATGCTAGATCTGATCTACATGGTTGTGTTTAGTGCTTAATCTAATCTGTTTACCTATGATAAGTGCTTGGACACAATAGGTTAATGTGAATACTGCGAGGCTATGTTTTATCAGCGAAGTAGATAATGATTGTATATTAAGGAGATAAAGGTGCCAAGTGCTTTATTAAAGTGTTATAATTACAGATATGTGTCCCAGCTAAGGTTGCAGACACTTGAGTCCTGCAACCACCCCTGCCTCTACCTCGGGCGAGATTTCATCTGCTTCGCAGGTGTTTCTGAAAGAGTTGGTAGTTAGGGTTTTATTGGTGTGATGTTGTAGAATTGAACCATGGGTATACCCCCATGCCAACAAATGGTTCCATTGTCAGGACATGAAACTGGGATTGTTGGGAACTAAGGAAGAAGAAACTTTCTACAAAGAATTGATCTAAAAGTGTGAAAGCTCTGTGCGTAGATCTGTTGCCCTAGTGCACAACATTTTACTTGACCTGTGAAGCTTTGTGCCAAGAGGAAGGTCAGATATGAAGAAAATAAATCCGATCTGTAGAAAGGAAGGTCAGATCTCAAGAGAAGAAGTCTGATCTGAAGAAGAGAGGTAATATCTGTAAGCTCTGTTCTTTGATAAAGGTCATAATAGTTAAAAAGTTTTAGATATGAAAGCTTTGTGCTCTGTAAAAGTAAGATAAGTGAAATTTTTCGTTTCTAGAGTATGGATATAGGTATGATTGATAGATTCTATCCTAGCTTAAAAACTAGGGCACTAATAGATGAAAGAAGGTTTGATATGAATAGTTCTGATAAGAATATTGAAAGATATGTTATACCTATGCATAGAAAAGATGTTTGGACTAACAAATGGATGCAGGATCCTAGAAAGAAGTTGTTTTAGGTTAGCTCATATGATCCTAGTGCGCAGTACAAAAGAGGTTGGGGATCATTTAAAAGAAAGAGAGGATTAACCCTCTGTTACAGTTGCAGAAGACCAGGACATCTAGCTAAGGAATGCCCTGGAAGAAGACCTAGTTGTCTTTGCTGTAAGGCTATAGACCATGAAGGGTTGGATTGCCCTAGAATGATTGCTGAGCTCGAAGGAATGAATTTGAATCAAGAAAACCCTAAGGTAGATCCAGAGGCTATAGCAAAACCCTAGGAAAAATCAAAGAAAACATTGCTACAGATGAAAAAAACCATGAATAACCACCGACATGTTAGATTATTGGAGATCTTCAAAGCGGAGGAATGCACCGAAGCAAGAATAGGGGACTTTGACATTGATTGTATTTTGGAAGAGGAAACACAGGTGAATATTATGCCAAAGAGAACTTGGGAAGCTATAGGGATGCCTTCCATGATTCCTTCATTAGGAGGAATAGGGTTATTCAGAGGAAAATTGGTAAACCTGTGTGGAAGGCTCACTCAGATACCTATGACCATCAATGGAACTTCGATAGAAGAATATTTTGAGATTATTAAATTTATTGAAGACAACACCCCGTTTACCATGTTACTAGGAAAACCTTGGATTAATAGAGCTCAAGCCAGACGAAAGGAAGAAGAAGAATCCTCAGAGAAGAAGAAACAAGACTTAAAAGATTTCATGGCTAGAAGGATCGCACAATTGATGGAAGAACATGAGAACATATCGAAGCTAATTGTCACTAGAGACATTGATGTCGAAGCCGCAAGAACATTAGGAGACCCATAGAAGACCAAAGTACTTACTCCAGATAAAGAAGAGGTATTACCCCTGAATCCTAGGAAAGAATCTCAACAACGCGTAGTGACTATGTTAAAAGACGATAATAATCAAATTGGAAAAGAGACTACCGAGACAAAGCTCACTAGAAAGAAGGATATAAATCTATGTAAGAAGAGGGATAAGATTGAAAAGTTCCAGAAGATTCCATAGGGAACTTTGCAGAAAGAAAATTTGCAGAATTGGAGCTTCATCGGGATATCATAACAACGACACATGGCACTTCTCCATGAGGAAGAAATATAGCCGTTGGGGCTGATATATCCATTTGACCTCCATTCCGAATAGACAGAAAAGAAATAAAGGTTCTGCATCAGACCGTTGGGTAGCGCCATAATGGATCAAAGAAGAGTTAATAGGGGCTGATAACCGTTGCACGTGAACCATTTCTGAGTTGCCTACTTATCCCGACGCGCAATGCACGAAGAACACTTTTTCTAACTGAGAATTTGAAGCCCACAGACTGAACGAATTGAATACAGTGATCAATGAGCCCTTGCTATTATTCAAGTGTAGTGTCTAAGTCCATCGTGACCCCGATAATTTTAATCCTGAGCACGTATGTCTGATGAGCTCACTGCAGTTGAAGAATTAGTGACATAAGTTCTCCTCGACTTGATGAATGAAAGAGTCATGTCAGAGAGAGGAGTGTCTTTAGGTGTACAATCATCTTTGACGAGAGGACTGAAGGCCTCTCCGTCCACTACTCGAGCTGGACCATCCTGACTAACTGATGAGAAATGAATGAAGCATAGAGACGATATCGCGAATGCCAAGTTGATTCCGAGAATTTTACCTGCCTATCTACCACCTCTGAGTGGAGAAATCAATTGTTACAGTGTGCCTCGAGAATTTGAATACACATTGGTAACCGCGTACCTTCCGAAAGAGGTGTGCGTAGTTCGTGCTGACCAGGATAAGCTCACAGCATTGAAGTTTAGCGACTTCAACCTTGACGACATAAAGGTTTACATCATGCTTTCCCCACATAAGTATCTGATGAGAAAAAAAGGAAAGAACTCAAATATTACTCTTCAGTCATGGACCCAAAACGTCGCGCAGTCCACCCTACTGAATTTTATGAATATTTTTCACTTCGTGCGACACCAGGAGGTGAACGCATGCATCAAATTACTATTGTGTTTCTATCATGGAGGTTATATGTGGTTGAACCACTGCATCATAGTGGATCCAACATTGATCAATCAGATCACAGGGCTAAGCATGCAAGGCACCGACCCACAGGATTGCTACCCTAGAAAGACCATGGATCGCGTTCTCACCCAGAGGATAAAGGATACTTACAAAGATGTAGAGAAGGGAACACGAGGCTACAAGGTAGCCTTTATCTAGAGCAGTGCAGTGTGCCTATCTTGTCAACTGATAACAGGGAAATTAATTCACAAGAACCGACCAACCCAAGTAATTGGATTTGTAGTCGACCTCGCAGGGAAGTTCGCGAAGGGCCTACACATGAATTGGGTGAAGTACTTGGTGAACTAGTTAGAACTAGACTGCAAGGAAGCGCAAGACCAAGGATATGAGTTCCACTTTAGTTAGCTTCTCATCTGAATTGCATTCATTGCATGGGAGATGCCGGAAGGTGAGACCTTCCCGGACATCGAGCCCTTTGAACCATTGGCCGAGAAGTTCAGTACGCCATGGTACTCCAACGACATGAACAAGCAGTGACAATCAAATGCTGTCTTCCACATTTATTACACCCAGCTGAGAACCACTATCCATTCTGACCTCGTATAACCCCAAGCACACTCCAAAACTTTAGATCCTTGATGAAATTCAGCATGGACCGACATTTCATCTATATCACAACACACACTGATGAGCATAAACAACAACTGTAGTCATACTACAAGCTGATGGAGGAATACTTAGAAGAGATTACTAAGGAATGGTTGGTGGACCTCCTCATCCCAACAGACCCCATAGAGCTATCTGATATAGACAGTCCAAAAGTAGCGCACGATACACTTGGACCGAGCAAGACCAAGAAAAATGAAGAAGCCCAAGATGTCCAGAGTACCTCGGTGAAGACTGCTTCTATATCACCAGAGCAAGGAGGTGATGACGAAGAGATAAATGGTGTAGAAGTTGAACAAAAGAAAGGTGAGGTTACACTGCCTAGAGATGAGGAGGACCCCTCGAAGAAAAGGAAGGTTTCCCCTCCGAAACCTTCCTCAAGGAAGAAATCGAAAGCAACCAGGACTAAGTTTGAGACCACCCTCACCTCAGACGACTTCGACTTCATCGTCGTAGCACTGAACAATGCTTGACTAGAGATAGAAGAGAAGCAAGAATCTAAGCAAGAGGAGGTGTTCAGTCGGAACAAGGTTGAACTTCAAGAAGTGCAACATACACTACAGTCTAGCCGCGTAGTTTCTACTACGCCTCTATCAGCAGGAACACTAGAAATAGGAGATGAGATAGCACAACTCCACTGGATCGTTGATACAGTTGAAGCTCGCCTTCGACGAGCACAGGAGGAGACAACACAAGCCACCCAAGCTTTGGCACAAGCATAGGAATACCTTCTAGAGTAGCGCAGTACTACCAAATGCGAGAAGCTTACTCTGCAAGAGAGGTTCGACGAAGAAAAATCCTAGCTGCATAAAGAAAAGGAACAGTTGCTCGCAGAGCAACTCAAAGTTAAGGAATTGGTTCACAAAGCACTTTACTCTATGACAATCATTGAATTAAAGGCCGAAGAATGAGTTCCACAGCAAGTGGCACAACTCGAAGATGTAATCCATCAGCTCTAGCAGTGCATAGAAGACTTGGAGCTCTGCACTATGCCTGAGACGCCTCAAGATGTACGAGACCAAAGGGAAGCCACTGCCCGCAGCATAGTTGACAGATTAAAAGCTCTTGCCTTGGAGTGCAAGCAGCTGAGTGACCAAAGTGACGAACAGTCAGAATCCTTTCGGGAATACCTCAGATCTGTCGAGATTGATGGATCTAGAGAAGGAGCGCAAGCCTTAACACCTCGACCCTTTCAACCTTCGCAAGTAGTGATGGGATCCAGGATCGTAGATCCAAGGATCTGACGGAGCCCTATTGAGCATTGATCTTAGCCTTTGTATAGGCAGGAGAGTAGCATTTCGCTGACTCGCGACTTGGAGTGGTCAAGGGTAGGATCGCATGAACTCAAGATTCACGAGTTTACGATGTGATAATGACCGTTGGATCCAGCCCATGGGAGAACCGTGGGATCATAACTTTCGTGGTTATCGCCTATCGAGGGTTCGGAACTTGAGAGAGTTTCTTTTTGACTATAGAAGTTGTGAAGTGCTGAGCACCAAGAGCTCATGTGAACACATGGTACATCCGTTAGGTGGGGACCACGTGGTTGATAGGTGGTGTAACAACAAGTGTCCAGAAAAAGGCGGGAGCGGGTGACAGGTGATGGACACATGTCACCTGGGAAAGATTCAATCCATTGTTGACTTATCGTATCTCAGAAATTCGCGAAGGAGGAGCACGAGGGCTCATCACTCCAACTTGCGAAGTCGTGAGATGCGAGTAGTGCTAGTATTTAGCCTAGGAAGTGGGTGACCGGTGGTGGAAACTTGTCACCTATGAAAGAGTCAACCCATTTTTGACTTATCGCGCCTCAGGATTTTGCAAAGGAGGAGCACAAGGGCCCAACATATCAACTAGCGAAGTTGCGAGTGGTGCTAGCATTTGGCCTAGCCTATGGTTACATGTAGCAGGCACTAGTGAGGAGGAAGCCATGCCTGTATCGTATCTTGGGTATCAGTGTTTAGCGAAAGGGGAGTTGAGAGTCTTGACTCCCAACTCACGAGTTGTTAAAAGCGCTTGCGCTAAGTCTAGGTTGTGGTCATTTGGAGGAGGATAAGGGAAGGGAGGGTCTACGCTAGGCCCCATAGAAGTCTCGGGGATTCTGTCCCTTGAAGAAAAAGAACGAAAAATCTAGGTTGTCGTAGTGGGTGTGTGAAAAATTGGTATCAGAGCATGGTTACAACACTTGGCCTGCTTGGGCTCATGAACGAGTTGCACAGAAACTCCATTTGAAGTACTCATAAAAGGAGTAACCCTCTATATTAACCCCCCTTATCAAAATCCGAAGTTAAGAATGAAAATTTCTATTGTGTGTATGCATTTGAAAAATATGAATTATGCGCTGATTGTGAATGAATATAATATTGACTAACAACAAGTGTTTTTCTTGCACAACAAGTGAATGATCAACAGTAGGAAAACTGCAGACACATAGAATGGTGACACACCACGAAGTGGGGGATGGCTCCCACAACAGAGATGAAGAGTCTGATGAAAGGAGAGTGGTAGAGATCCCTCCAGATCTAGCTGAGACTGTGAGGATCCTCATGGATGAACTACAGAGCTGCAAGGCCGACAACGAGAGGTTGATAAAAGAGCAAGAGAAGAAAATAGAGATTAATGAAGTTTTGCTGCAGAGTTTATCCGACATACAAATATAATTGCATCATGGACCTGACACCAGTCACGCGGACCGACGATAGAAAATGAAAGTCGAAGTCCACCTGAGATACAAAAATGTGGTCTTTTAAGTGGCCACACTGGGAAGAGCACCTCGAGAAAGGTCCACCCTAGAGATAAGGGACAAGAGTCAGATGAGTCCTCTGGAAAGGAAACTGGTGACTCTAAGGGATCTTCTAGTAGCAGGATTAGTTCTTATTCCCGAAGAAAATGGAAGAAGCGAAAGCATCCCAAAATTCATAATCTCAAAGAATTCAAGAAGGCCAAACCACCCTCTTTCGACGGTGAAATAAAGAAGGGGGAGGAAGAGGAGGCCTGCCTGATTAGACTAAAGAAGTATTTCAGAGTCCACGACTTCTCAGAAAACTTGAAGGCATGAGTATCCACTTTCAAATTGAATGGAAAGGCTTCCATTTGATGGGAAGACCTTAAGAATGTAAAACGGATTCATGAAGAGGACCTATCTTAAGAACAGTTTGAGAAATACTTCAGAAAGAAGTATCTGTCGAAAAAGTATTTCGACGAGAAGACTAAAGAATTCTATGAACTCAAACTGGGGCAACTCACCATAGAGGAATATGTCGGCAGATTTCTCAATTTGCTGAGGTACGTACCTTATATAAAAGAAGAAAAGGAAAATGTGCAACGATTCATCAGTGGACTACCTAAGGACTATCAAAACAGGATTGAGTTTGATGAGCCAAAGACCCTAGAAGACACTATTTGAAAGGAAAGATATTGTTATGAACAACTGGGGCATCAGACATAACCTCGTGAAGGCTGGAAGAAGAAGAATAGTTTGGGATTCCAGAAAAAGGGGTTTAAATCCCCAAGATTTAAAAATATAAAAGGACTCAAGGATGAGCTTCCCAACCCGAAGTGTACATCAACATAATTTCCCCTCCCAGAGCGAAAATAAACCTTCTGGATCTACCCTAGGAAATATTGATAACCCAAAGAGAGAAACCTTGAAATGTTGGGGTTGTGGAGAAGAACATCTACTGAGGGACTGCCCGCACCGACAACAGAACAGTCAGAGAATTTACAATGTTCAAGAAGCTACCATCATCAATGATGTAGCCATGATTGTGCCGCAAGTTTATGCAGCCTTGGATAATAAACACGATGACCACCAAGCTTCAGTGGTGGAGATGGAAGGTATGATAACCAACCATCTAGTATCTATTCTAATTGACCCTAGTTCAAATTTGAGTTATATACTTCCTAAGGCTCTTGATAAGTGTAAATTACAGCCACATAAACATGCCAAGCCATGGTTGGTACAGTTAGCCACTGACACCAAAAGAAAGGTAGCAGAAGTCATACTAGCTTGCTAATTCACTATGGGTGAATTCCCCACTCAAGCAACCCTTAACATATTACCCCTAGGATCATATGACCTGTTAATTGGTATGGACTGGCTAGCCACATATAAATCTAGACTGAACTGTTACCATAAAACCTTAGAATGTGTAGGTGGAGAAGGAAGAAGGATAACCCTTTGAGGGATCCAAAAACCTATCTCGGTGAGATGAATATCAACCCTTCAAATGAGAAAGTATTGTAGAAAGGGATGTCCACTTTATGCGATACAGGTGTTGGAATCAGTTGAAGATGACAAACCAAGCCTCAAAGACCACCCCACACTAAGAGAGTATAGAGATGTATTTCTGGAAGAGGTACTGGGTCTACCTCTGAGAAGGGACATTGACTTCTCGATAGAACTCACACTGGGAGCGGTTCCAGTGTCTAGGACACCCTACAGGATGAGCACACCTGAGCTAGTTGAGCTTAAATTACAACTAAAGGAAATGATGGACAAAGGCTATATCTGGCCTAGCGTGTCTCCATGGGGAGCACCAGTTCTATTTGTAAAGAAGAAAGATGGTACCCTTAGACTGTGCATAGATTATAGACAACTCAATAAGGTAACCATAAAGAACAAGTACCCCTTACCCAGGATCGATGACCTGTTCGATCAATTGGGAGGTGCTTCTATCTTCTCAAAGATTGATTTGAGATCTGGATACCATCAACTCTGAATCAAGGGTGAAGACATCCAAAAAACTGTGTTCAACACGAGATATGGTCACTATGAGTTTGTGGTAGTACCATTTGGATTAACCAATGCCCTTTCCACTTTTATGTGCTTGATGAACAATGTGCTCAGCAAATTCCTAGACAAATTTGTACTGGGTTTTATTGACGATATATTAATTTACTCCAAGAATAGGGAGAAAAATGAGGAACATCTTAGACTTGTGCTAAGAGAACATCAACTCTATGCAAAATTTAGCAAGTGCGACTTTTTCTAGAAGAAAATACACTACTTGGGCCATGTCATATCTGAAGAAGGAGTAGCAGTAGACCCTGACAAGATTAGGTCTATCATGGAATGGCCTATCCCAAAATACGTTTCAAATATCAGGTCCTTTATGGGCTTAGTAGGATACTATAGGATATTTATAATAGGATTCTCCAAGATTGGTTGTCCAATCACCGCCCTCCAGAAGAAGGGAGCTAAATTCACGTGGACATGAGAATGTGAAGAAAGATTTCAATCCCTAAAACATCTACTGACCCATGCACCCATGCTGAAGATCGTTGATCCTGAAAACGACTTCCTCATGTGCACAAATACTTGCAAGGAAGGGCTCGGAGGAGTACTTATGCAAGGAGGAAGTGTAGTCTTCTATGAATCCTAAAAATTGAACGAGCACGAAGTCAACTATGTGACCCATGATCTAGAACTAGATGCCATAGTGTACGCCTTAAAAATGTGGAGGCATTACCTCCTGGGAAGGAAATTTGTACTTATGACAGACCATTGTGGATTGTGATATCTATTTAACCAACCAAAACTTAATGCTAGAGAAGCTAGGTGGATGGCCCTTCTTAGTGAGTTTGATTTTGAAATCAAACATATCAAGGGAAACGAAAATAAGGTGGCTGATGCCCTTAGTAGAAGTATGAAAACAATTCATCTGGTAGCGGTGAGCACCTGGGAGACGAATGTCAAGGAAAGAGTCAAGAATGCACAAGAAACAGACACATTCTTCCAGACCATGACCTCGTACTTGGAGAAAGAAGCCACAGGGATAAAGTATGAAGGCTACCATATGATAGATGGAGGCCTACTAACTTACATAAACAGATTGTATATTCCATATTGTGATGACTTGAAGAGGTTCATAATGGATGAACTACATAAAATACCATATACTGGTCATCCAGGATACCAGAAGATGATCACAGCCACCAGGAAACAATTCTGTTGGCCTGGATTGAAGAAAGACATAGCTGAGTACTTAGCCAAATGCATAGAATGCCAACAGGTTAAAGCAGAACACCAACACCCAGCAGGATTATTACAACCTCTACCAATCACGGAATGGAAATGGGAAACCATCTCCATGGATTTCATCACTGGACTACCAACCTCGACCAAACCGAATGACGCCATCATGGTAGTGGTGGATAAATTGAGCAAGTCCGCTCATTTTATCCCCATCAAGTCGAATTTCAAGGAAATAGACATCGCCAACGTATTCATGAAGGAGATATTTAGACTACATGGTATGCCTAAAGAGATCGTGTCTGAAAAAGACACAAAATTTACTTCCAACTTTTGGAAATCCTTGATGGCTGGTTTAGAGAACAAATTATTGTTTAGCACAACCTATCATCCTCAAACCGATGGACAGACAGAAAGAGTGAACCAAATATTAGAGGACATGCTAAGGATGCATGTAATGCATCAACCCAAAAAGTGGGAAGATTTCCTGCCACTGGTGGAATTCGCCTACAACAATGGCTACCAGGAATCTCTGAAAATGAGCCCTTTCGAAGTCCTCTATGGTAGACCGTGCAACACTCCAATCAGTTGGAGTAATCCCATGAATAAAGTTACTATTGGACCCGATATGTTGAAATAAATGGAACAACAAGTGACTTAGATAAAACAAAATCTACAGGTCGCTCAGAATAGACAGAAAAGTTACGCCGACCGAAAGAGAACTCCAAGAGAATTAAAGACAGGAGACCACGTATATATCAGATTTAGGCCCAGGAAGAGTTCCCTGAGGATGGGAGCTTGTGCCAAGTTGGCACCTCGGTATTGTGGATTCTTTGAAGTTCTATATAGAGTGGGACCTGTAGCCTATAGGCTAGCACTTCCTCCCACAGTAAAAGCACATAATGTTTTCCATGTTTCATTATTGAAGAAATATGTACATGATTCTAATCATATAATTGACTGGTCTATAATCCAGGTGGAACTAGAGAGAGAATTCCTACCAGAACCTCAATGCATACTGGACAGAAAGGAAACCCCACTCAGGAACTGAACCATTGCATAGGTCAAGGTGCAGTGGAAACATTTTGGCCTAGATGAGGCTACGTGGGAAATGGAAGATGCCATGAAACATGCATATCCAATTTTTTTTACTTCTGTACATACACATCATATTGATAGATAGAACATCGAGGACGATGTTCCTTTAAGGGGGAGGGAATTGTAACACCTTGTTTCCCCCAGTCTGTAAAAATAACTATATTGGCCAAGAACTATGGAAAACTCAAAGACGTGAATGTTTGATCTGACGGACCTTTGTATAAAAGGTCAATGCATGTAAATTATGTTATGAATATGTGTTGCATGACTACTGGGAGGGGGATGTGCTAAAAGATACCACGATGGCTAATGAGAGGTGGTGGAAGGGACCTAGAATGGTTGCGTTAACTACCACCAAGCTAGTACCGTACTGGTTTATATTTTCTCAAAAACCAAAGCAACTCTTTGATCCTGGAAGGGATTTCCCATCATATTGGTAGGTGGGGAGGCTACTCAAAGAGTTAATGAGGGGATGTGGGTGAACCTCCCATCCGTAACATCCCTCAGACCTAACCACGGATGACAAAATGCGTGCCACATGCAACCTTGCAGACAATATTGGCAAGAGAGGAAATGTGGAGAAGGGGGGAGAGAGAGCGTGTGCGACGGAGATCGCGGAAGGGAACTGGAAAAAACCCTGTAAATGTAGGGAGTTTTGAATATCAGGAGAAGGAGAGTAACCTTCGTCTTGTATTTTTTTTCTAAAGATCAGGAGAAGGAGAGTAACCTTCGTCCTGTATTTTTTTTCTAAAGATCAGGAGAAGGAGAGTAACCTTTGTCCTTGACTTCCGTTGAGATGGAAGTAGGAGATTGAACCTCAAAGCATCGTGGTCTAGCTCGGGGGTGGCTAGTGGTAAATATGTTTGGAATCACTGAGCCTACAGTTGGGTGGAAACGAGAACCCCTCTCAGCAGTTGCATCATGCCTGGTAGATCTGATAAGTGTTTTATACCTTGTATTTCGAACTGAATATCATGAATGCATGCTTATGTTTATATGCCCATAATAATTTCTGTGTAGAATGATTGCTTGGTGTTTTAAACTAGAAATAATGGATGCATGTGTATGCTTATATGTCATCATTGGTTTCTGTACAAATGGTTAAGTCTGGGGCCAGAAGGGTATCTCTCTAAGGTCTCGGAGTTGTGGGAGTTTGAAGCCCCGAGAAGTTGAATTTCATGATTCAAGCTAAGAAGGGATAGCGAGCCCAATTATAGAAAGAGAGAATACCCTATCATTTGGTTGAGGAACGGTCGAAATCCTTTTGGGAATACCCCAGATCTATTGAGACCGATGGATCTAGAGAAGGAGCGCAGGCATTAACACCTCGACCCTTTCAGCTTCACAAGTAGTGATGGGATCCAGGACCGTAGATCCAAGGATCTGATGGAGCCCTATTGATCGTCGATCTTAGCCTTTGTATAGGAAGGAGAGTAGAATTTCACTGACTCGTGACTTGGAGTGGTCAAGGGTAGGACTGCATGAACTCACGATTCGTGAGATCCCGACGTGATCGTGACCATTGGATCAAGCCCACGAGAGAACCGTGGGATCAAAACTTTTGTGGTTATCACCTATCGGGGGTTTAGAACTTGAGAGAGTTTCTTTTTGACTGTAGAATTCACGAAGTGCCGAGCACCGAGGGCTCATGTGAACACGTGGCACATCCATTAGGTGGGGACTGCGTGGTTAATATGTGGTGTAACAACAAGTGCCCAGAAAAAGGCGGGAGTGGTTGACAGGTGATGGAAACATGTCGCCTGGGAAAGAGTCAATCCATTGTTGACTTATCGTATCTCAGGAATTTGTGAAGGAGGAGCACGAGGGCTCAACACTCCAACTGGAAAAGTCGCGAGATGTGAGTAG
>JASDQU010682642.1:35765-46204 GCA_032191745.1 Picea mariana | reverse complement strand
TCCATCTAATTGTATATAAATGGTTGATACATGAACCATTCTATGAAAATACACCTATTTCTCTCATGAGGATGTTGGCTAGTTCTAGGGTAAATAAACAAGGCCATGAGATAGTGTTTCATAATTTGTAAATCTTTCATCTCATCTATCTAAACCCATCTTATATTATTCATAATTCTTGGTCATGTTTTCAAAAAATTAGATACTTTCCTTTGGGTATGGGAAATGGAAGAAAACATTGTCTCAAGGGATGTAGTGAGGGAAATATGTGTTGTCTCTTTGGTACTTTGGAAAGAGCCAATTAGATTTTTAAGTGTTTCAATGCCATTGTCAATGTTGGTGCTTGCATATCCAACTAATTTTTGGGTGTTCGGGTTAGTAATTTTGTCAATTGGTGATGGTGGGTTTTGGTTTGATTATGGATATGCTCCATGTCAGTAGAATTTAAAATTTGCAATTGAATAAGAATAAAATAATTTTATTTCCTTTCTAAATTTGTATAAGTTAGCAAGTGTAAGAATAATAGTTGGAACAAAAACCTACCTTGAATTTGAAGGAATGACAAATAAAATGACACTACAACTATGAGAAACACTAAATGGAAATCATGCCAACCTCCTTTTCCTTCTCCATTGTGATATTTTGGGTCTCCAATGCTCCAAAACCCACCTTTCTCTCTTCCAAAATGTGCAACATTGTAATGGAATAAAATAAAACCTACAACCATTTTTTTCAATTCATAAACATTGAGGAATGTGTGCATGTTCCTTAGTTGGTAGACAATGTGGTAGGCTTGTGTGGAATTTTGGAAGGCATCAAGGATAATTTAATAGAAGTGCATGAGTGTTCCTACATGAGTGTGTTCTTGGGTTTCCCATTGCCACTTTTTTCCCATCAACTTTGTGTGATGACCCATAACACATCCTCCTCCTTGAAATATCTAGATGGAGGGTAGCTCAATTATTGACCATAATAGGGCGATAGGTGCAGGAGGGAGTCTTCATGATCCCAAAGGGGGGGGAATAAAACTGTATGCATGGGATTTAGGTGAATTATTGATTAATCTAGCCAAAGCTTACTCGTTATGGCATGGGCTCACCATTCGTGTGAGGTCCCATAACACATCCTCCGCCTTGAAATATCTGGATGGAGGGTAGATCAATTGCTGACCATAATAGGGTTGTAATTGTGGGAGGGATTCTTCACAATCCTAGGGGGAACAAATAAAATAGTCTGTGTGGGATTTAGGTGAACTGTCAACTAATCTAGTCGAAGCTTACGTGTTATGGTGTGGGCTCACCATAGCTAGAGTGAAATAAATCAAGGATTTAATGGTATTCGAGGACTCCATGATCATTATTCAAGAAATTGTGAACCATTCCACCTAGGAGGAATCAAACTTAAGGGAATCATAAAGAGAATCAGACAGGTGATAGTTCGATTCGATAGGGCGAGGCTCTTTCATGTCAGAAGGGAGATAAACAATGAAGAATATGTTTTGGAAAAGTATGCCACTTCGATTTTAATTGGTGTCTTCATGGAAAATATGTAATTTACAATTGCCACTATCCCATAATGTTTCAATTTTTTTGAGCTATAGAAAAATATCTCCTTTATACTTCATGGTCATTACAGCAAGTCTAATGGTCATTTTGTGAATGAAGAGGAAAATGAAGTAAAAACAACTTTTCATAGTTAGGTCCCGATGGAAATTGAAAGAAATTATATACAATAGGTTGGCGAGGAGAAAGAGGATTAGGAAAGTGCACAAGTTTGATTGTCAGAATGTTTTTTTAGAATTAGTTGTTTTTTGTGTCAATTCATTAGGAAAGCAACATGTAAGATAATCTGAAAATTTGGTTTGGTTCACCTCTTTCTATCAATAGACTCAATCACTAAAATGAGCTATGTTTTAGCAAGCTTAAAAGTAGACTATGTAATTTATTTTTTCTTCGTCACATCACTCTTTTTTTTAAATGAATATAATTTTGATTTTGGTTAAAATAAAAATAAAACATTACCATAATAGTGACAAATAGCTCTAAAGGACTTGACTAGATTTAAACTTATTATACAACATGTTTTAGATGAATGGTTTAACCAATTAAACTAACCTTTAGGAACAACCAATATTCTACATATAACTCTACAACTACACATTAATGTCCTTATGAGTTAATTTTGTCTAGATAGTAAACAAATTCACTTTTTCATTAAATGATCCATATTTATGAGCAAAACGAAAGGAATAACATATTGAATACAATAACACAGAGATATGGAGAACAATAAAAAATATCCAGTGAAAAGTAACTTCTATTGAATAAATAAAATAGACTGAAACTGTAGAACTGTAGAACTAGAAACAACTTGCTCGAATGGTGGTAGCTATCTCTGAGAAGATATGTGGCTTGCTATGTGCATATTCTAGAGAAGAATGATTACAATGAGGCTCCATAGGACTTTTTAACATTACTCATGAATGAAAAAACCCTAGACATCCAAAAACCTAACCCTAGGAGGTGAAACACCAAAATTTATGTGGGCCCTTATGGGTAAGTTGGTACCTCAACTTCTCGGGGTCGTAATGTTTGCATACGAACTTCGTTTTAGGTGTGTGATAGCCTGTTGGAAAGTTATTTTTGATAAATACACATTATTCCATCATACTCTAACTATGTCTACAGTTTGATTGTGGCAAGCCAAAAAAACATTATTTAGGGGCCCAAAATGGCCTTGGAAGTACAGAAAGATGTGCTGACATGAAAACTTCCAAAATAAGCCAGTTGGATTAGATGTGTGGCCACCAGTCTCCACCTGTAATATGTGTAGGGATTTAGATAGCCCCGAAAGTGTAGAACCCACAATTACAAAGAAGTACAAAAAACATGTTGAACTAAAAATTGTCAACAGGAGCTAGTTTGAATAGGTGGGTGGCCACCAATATCCACCTAGATCATTCCTCCCCCCTTAAGATGAAATGATCTCAATCGTGTTGAGTTCCCCCATCAAGTGAGGAAACTTTTGTTGAATTTGGCCCTGGGTAAGCCAATTCCCTTCGTGTAGGATCTGTCCTTCCTTGACAGCCTGATAAAGTTGTATCCTCTGCTGGTGAGTACCCTTGACATGTGTGTCCACTATCTGATCAGTGGATGCATGTTCCATGCAGTCAGGGTTGAAATCTTTTGGTTTCAACTATTCTTGGATCTCTGAGGTGTCCAATAATGGTGGAAAATATGGCCGAATGAGATCCACATTGAACACTAGGTGCAAGCCAAGGAATGGGGGAGTGTTGAGTTAAAAATAATTTCTACCCACCTCCTTGGTGATAGTGTAAGGCCCATAGGGAAGAGGGCGGAGCTTCTGATGCGGCCCTGTAAGGTGCTCTTTCTACAAATGTAACCAAACCTTGTCTCCCACTTGGAAATGGTGTGGTACTCGGTGTTGATCATGGAATTGCTTATACTTAGCATTGTCTTTCTACAAAATCTCATGGACCTATTGGTGGATGTGCTGAATCTGCTCAATTAATCTAGTGGCTTTGTCAACCTCAGACTGAACATGGGAAAAAATTTCTTGTGTGGTTGCAAAACGTAGTGCAACATCAATGGGATTCGAGGGTTAGAATCCCATCCCCACTTGAAATGGGCAGGGAAGACTCTCATCCCATGTACATGAATTTTTAGAGTTGTACATGCACAGGACGTGCACAAACATCCAATTGAAAACCTATGTCTGGCCATCATTTTGGGGGTGGAAATCATTGGATTTAGTGAGCTTGGTGTCCAACAATGACCAGAGACTCGACCAAAAGGTGTTGAGGAACTTTTTGTCCCAATCTAAGGTGATGGTATGTGGTATCCAAAAATGGACCCACACCTGTTCGAAGAAGATCTTGACAGTCTCTACCATTGTGATGCTCTTCTTGCAAGCTGTGATAATGGTCATCTTTGAAAACTGATCAACCACCAAAAATACACAATCATTGACATGCTTAGTGGATGGAAGGCCATACATGTAATCCATCGAGATGGATTACCAAGGCCTCTCGGGAGTAGGAAGAGCGCTGTATAATCCTTGCTTCTTAATGGTGGGCTTATCAATGGAACAATCAATGCAAGATCGGATATACTTGTTGACGTATTGTCAAAATTTTAGCCAATATAAATGTTTCTGTAGAATGAACACAGTTTTATCCATGCCAAAATGTCTTTCCATCCGACTGTAGTGAGCCTCCCAAATCATTTTTTCACACTCGCTTGTGGGAACACACATGTGGCCTAGATGGCATAAAATTCCATCTCGGATGTGAAAATCGGTGACATTCACTCTTGTAACCAAGAGATGATAGGCGGTGGTGAAGTCAGGGTCATGCTGATAAAGTTGGGGCCACTCATATGCCTCATGCCCACAAGAATGGAGCACTATGGTTAGTGAAACAATGGGAGGGAGACAGAGTCAGTCAGCGACACGATTTGTGCTCCCTGTCTTATACTTGATGTTGACATGGAACTGTTGTAGGTATGTGGACCACTTTTGATGGCAGTCGTTCTGCAACTTCCCCTATGTCTGTATGAACTACAAAGGCTTGTGATCAATGTGGATTATTATCTCCTTTCCCAGAATGTAATGTTTCCATTGACGAAAGGCTTGCACAATGGAATACATTTCTTTGTCATAGGTGGGGTATTTATGGGCAATGTTTGAGAGTGTCTCACTATGGTATGCTACTCGATGACCATGTTGAGTGAAAACTGCATTGACAGCATAGTCGGAGGCATCAGTATCAATCTTGAATGGTTGTTGCAGATTAGGTAAGGAGAGTAATAGAGATGAGAACAAGTGATGCTTCATATGAACAAATGCTTGTTGTTTTTCCTTCCCACATGAGAACTTTGCCTTTCCACCTCCCTTGGTTACTTGGATGAGGACTCATGCAATATGGGAGAATCCCAACACGAACCTTCGGTAGAAGTTGGAATATCCCAAGAATCTCTAAAGCAGGGTTAGTGTGGCCAGGTCTAGCCAGTCATGAATGACTTGGATCTTAGATGGATTCACATGTACCCCATGCTCATCAACAATGTAGCCCAAGTATTGGACCCTGTTCATGCCAAAGGATCATTTTTCCAAGTTGGCATATAGCTTGTGCTGATGCAGAGTGTCCAAAACCTGTTGAATATGTTTCATGTGCTCCTCCCAAGTTATGTTGAAGATGAGGATGTCATCTAGATATACCACCACAAAATAGTTGGTGAAGGGTCTAAATACATCATCCATCGATCTCATGAAAGTTGTTGGTGCATTTTTTAATCCATAGGGCATGACCAAACATTCGAAGAGACATTATTTATATTTGAAGGTTGTATTCCATACATCAGTTGGTTTGATGGGAACCTAGTGGTAGCCAGACTTTAGGTCAATCTTGATGAAGATATTTTCCCCCTTGAGTTGGTCAATAAGGTCATCAATTCATGTAATTGGGTATCGATTCCTGATTGTGATTTTGTTTAATGCTATGTAATCAATGCAGAGCTACCATGTCCCATATTTCTTCTGCACCAACACAATTGGGCTTCTGCAAGGGGAGGATCCAGTTTGAATGTGCCCTTTTTGAAGCAACTCTTGGATCTAGTGCTTGATCTTGTCATTTTCCATCAACAAGTGATGATAGACTAGTCCATTAGGCACCGGGGCACTGGGAGTTAGATCAATTAGATGATTGACTTGGCAGTGCATCGGTACCCCATTGGGTGAGGAGAAGAAGTCTATGTACTCTTCCACGATCCTGCCCACCTTCTTTTTCTACAAAGAGAGGCTCTGTGTAGAGGTCATGGATGTGATGGTGACCTTCTTCTTACTGCGAGCATGGATCACAAAGAAGAAAAACTTCCTGGTCTGTGAAATGGCCTTACTGCATTTCTTAGCAAAGATTAAAGAAATAGCGGTAGACGACGCTACCTATGGTATCTTGTACAATTTTCTACCCAAAATAATAATAACAATGCGGGGTCTAGACTCATACACATCATGTTGCTTCCACAAATATGGTTGACCTAAAAGAACATTACAAACCTCAAGGGGAGAAATATAACACAATACCTCATCTTTGAAGGGAATGATGTTGTAGGGTAGACGACACTGTTGGTTGACGCGAAGATCTCTTCCTTGGTGAAGCTAGTCGATGGTGTAGGGATGTGGGTGTGATGTTATCGGTAGGTCCAGATGCTTGACAACCTCTGCCGAAATCAGGTTCTTGTGATTTCCACTATCGACATTGAAATGCAATGGAGTTCCCTTTACCCACATCTGTGAGTGAAAGAGTTGTTCCCCTTCCTCTGTTTCTTCTAGTTCGCTTGGTTGGACTTTGGTGGTAGTGACACTAGAACTAGGTTCAGCATCGATGATATTCTTCCCACTTTTTGGATATGATTTGGAGTCAGAATCTGCCTCTGATTCAAAATATTTTAGCTCGGCCACCAGTGACTTCTTGAAGTGACATTCTTCGGTGTTGTGCCAAGGGATTTTATGGTATTCACACCATTTTCTCATGTCCTTCTTTGACTTCTCATTACCCTTATTGGGTTGCATCTTGGACTGGTTGTCCTAAGAGGGACCATCTTTTCTCTGTCCCTTGTTTTGTGGGTTCGGATTTCCTTTTCCCTTCTTTGGTTATGAGGCGTTTGCAGATCCAAACTCTCACCTCTTCTGCTTAAAAATTTTCTCGATCTTGACAACATATCTATAAGTCGCACCCAATGATGCGATGTCCAAAAAATCCATTTATTTTTTAATGTATCTATGTAGAAATCCACAATATTTGAGCACCAAATGTTGTTTAGAGTCTTTGAAACCCAACTTGGTGTGTAGGGTATGGAAAATATTGGTGAAATCTGGTATTGTCTGGCTCGTTTCCTGACACAGTGTGGTCCATCTTGTGTATTGGTCCTCGTATCTTCCAATAGGGTAGTATTTTTCTTAAATGGAATCCCTGAAGGAATCCCATGTGGGGGTGACCTCAAATATTATAGATTCCTCTATGGCCCTTTGCTCAGAGTAAGTATCCCACCAGTCTTTAACATGGGGGATGGCCTTAAGGAGTGCAAAAGTAATATTTTCCATGTCATAAACATTATGGACCAAAAAATACCCTTCGAGAAGATTCAGTCATTTATCTACAACATCTGCATCTATTAGTCCTTCAAATAATGGAATATCAAAATTTACTTATACCTCAAAGGGGGTTGCATGGTCGCTTGATGAATATGCATCTCTTATGGGCAGCCACCGAAGGATATGTGAAAATTTGTCCATCATTTTGTTCCTTTGTCGTGCAAGGGCTTCCTCGAGCAACATTTTAAAAGGATCTTCTGCTACATCATCTTTATTCTCATCCCCCATGGGTTGTTGTTGGGCTCAGTATGGCCGATATTGAAAAGGATCGATTGGTTTGATTCCCAACTTCTTTTACTCAGATCTTGTCAGGGAAATGCACGAAGAAAAATAAATGAAAAGTAGACCGCATTGATACCATTAATCTGGATTTATGAGAAAAAGGAAAGGAATAATAGACTGAATACAATAACATAGAGATATGGAGAACAACAACATATATCTAGTGAAAAATAACTTCTACTGAATAAATAAAATAGATTGAAACTATAAAACTGCATAAATAGAAACAACTTGCTGAAATGGTGGTAGCTATCTCTAAGAAGAGTTGTGGCTTGTTACGCACATCCTTCTGAGTAGAATGATTACAATGAGGCTCTAGAAGAATTTTTAACATTAATCATGAATTTCAAAACCCTGGACATCCAAAAACCTAACCCTAGGAGGTGAAACACCAAAATTTGTGTGGCCCCTATGGGTAAGTTGGTACCTCAACTTCCTGGGGTTGTACCTTTTGCATACGACCTCCATTTTAGGCGCGTGATAGCATGTTGGAAAGGTATTTTCGAGAAATACACATTATGCCATCAAACTCTGACTCCATCTACAGTTTGACTGTGGAAAGCCAAAAAAAAAAAAAATAAGGGGCCCAAAATGATCCTGGAAGTACAGAAAGATGCGCTAACATGAAAAATTCCAAAATAATCAAGTTGGATTAGATGGGCGGCCACCAGTCTCCACCTGGAAGATGTGTAGGGATTCAGACAACCCCAAAAGTGTAGAATCCACAATTACAAAGAAGTACAAAAGAACATGTTGAACTAAAAACTGTCAAGAGGAGCCAGTTGGAATAAGTGGGTGGCCACCCATATCCACCTGGATCATTAAATCTAGAAATTATGAACACTACACATATTTATGTACATAAACAAATAATAATTCCTAATAAACTCTCACATTTATCTATATAAAAAACTCACTCAATATTATTATACTACAAACTTTTTATTCATAAATAATTGATTAAAAAAACTCACTATGTTATTAAAGTGCAAAATTGTATTCATAAATAATGATTAAATGGACATTTTAATGAAAATGCATATAAAAACAAAAATCATAAAATTGACAAGKGAATGAAAATGCATTTTTCAAAGAGTTTTATATTAATTAAAATGGCTATCATCGYGGAGGTTGATACAAGTGGTTACCTCATGGTAATGGTTTCTRTTATAAGAARTTTTGAAAGGGTAAGAAAGCCTTCTATTCTTAATTTAACCTTCATGATCTCTCTATCATARCCTTTAAGAAGTTTATTGTTATGTTGCTTGATGTTTTATTTGATGGTTGGATTGGAGGCCTTGATTACATGTCTAAGATGGGTTATCTCAATATTATTATACTACAAACTTTTTATTCATAAATAATAGATTAAAAAAACTCACTATGTTATTAAAGTGCAAAATTGTATTCATAAATAATGATTAAATGGACATTTTAATGAAAATGCATATAAAAACAAAAATCATAAAATTGACAAGGGAATGAAAATGCATTTTTCAAAGAGTTTTATATTAATTAAAATGGCTATCATCGTGGAGGTTGATACAAGTGGTTACCTCATGGTAATGGTTTCTATTATAAGAAGTTTTGAAAGGGTAAGAAAGCCTTCTATTCTTAATTTAACCTTCATGATCTCTCTATCATAACCTTTAAGAAGTTTATTGTTATGTTGCTTGATGTTTTATTTGATGGTTGGATTGGAGGCCTTGATTACATGTCTAAGATGGGTTATTGTGTTGCATTGAATTTTCAGTTGCGTTTAGGAGGATGATGTTGAGAAGTTGAAAGTGTAAAACCAACTTTAAATGTTGTGTCTATTAAAAATTCTTGTTTGGATATGAACTTCCATATAGGTTTTGTGTGAACGTGCGAGAAGTAGTTTAAGATATTTTCAAAACGTAAATTACATTTTTTAATTCACTTTAGTTAAAAAGTGAAAGTTTTATTTTTAACAGTTGAGTTTAAAAGGTGTATTTCATACATACATGACTTAGACTAGGAGCAATCTGAGAAATAGATTAGGGCTTTGGTTCAACTAAAACTATAAAGATAGGTCAAAAGAGTTAAAACACACAAGAACAAATGAACAGTTGAGTAGGTTGAGAAATTGTGTGTGTGTTTGGGGGAGAGAGGGAGAGAGAGAGAGAGATAGAGGGAAGCTAGGGAAGAGGTGTTTCCGGGAAGCACATAGTTCAAGAAAGTGATCGGTACAATTTTATACAGTTGTATGGAAATTTGTACATCCATATGGATAGTACCACACAAATATGTATAGTCATATGGAAAAGTCTATATAGTGACACAGATAGATTGTACAGGCTGTCCTACAGGTTGTATAACAATTTTTTGTTGTTTCTAGTTTTTTCAACAAGTTGTACCTCTCAATCAAGCTATACAAGCTCAGTTTGAGGTGTTTTCAACAACCATGAAATTATTGGTTTTGAGTAGCTTGTGGAGGTTTCCTTGTAAGTTTTTTGAAGGAATGAAAATCTGTTTTTGAAGGAGTAATTACATGTATTTTGTGAAATTGATTTTTTGCTTCCATTATTTAATTTCTAGTTATTGTTTTATTGATGCTATGGTCTAAAATTATTTTTGCCTTAATTAAATTCAACAATCTAATTGTTTGATTGAAATCATAAGGACTTTAGTCACCTAGGGATTGGTATTTTTCGCATGGTATCACAGCTTATTTCTTTGATTATGATTCGAATTTCAAAGCTTTATTTTTATATTTAGTAGTTTGTGCCATAGATCTCAAAGATGGAAGAAACATGCCTTGGGTTTGAGGAAAGATTAGTGTTAAGCTATGGCTTACCTTAACTAATCACTAAGTCTAATTTTCACCTATATTTGTATTATTCATTTAGGATATTAGTAATATATCCTCAAGTGATGACTAATGAGTTAGTTAAGATTGCCTAGCCTAGTCATCATGCATGATTTTAGGATCTAGAGCAAATCTCTCTATGAGGTGGCATCAC